>PVIU01013064.1:0-57568 GCA_004026605.1 Ondatra zibethicus | reverse complement strand
CAAGGGACTCTGGCTATTCTGTCTGGTCAGCAAGTTCCAAGATACTTTTATATCTGCCTCTCTAGTGCTCTGTTGACTAGCACCCATCCTGACATCTAGCTTTTCTATGTAGTTGCTGCGAATTGAGCTAATGTCCTCATATTTTCATGATAAGCACTTTATGGACTAAATTATCTCCCATCCCTATTCATTTCATGTTAAGTTTAGTGCCCATTTTCTTTTGGTACAAGTAGTCTCTGCCTATTCAATATATCATATTTGCCTAATTTTGTACCAAGTACATAGTAACGAAATCTTGTTAATATTTTGTAAATAAAATGATCCACAGCATTTTAATATCTTATTTGGTTTACATCATGAAAAAATTTTTAAAAAATTTAATTTCATAAGACATAAAAAGTAATCTGTAATATTAATTTCCTCATTGGATATTGTAATTTTACTGATTTGTTCAGCAAGTATATCTAACTTTATTTAACCTCTTACACCTTTTTCCATTCAAATATACATAGTATATATATATATATATATATATATATGAAATTTTATATTACTATCCATAAACACACTTTGCAATGTAGTTTTAAATATTTCTTATTTTTCCTCTAGAGATATTCATTCCAATGATCAGAAAACTTTTTAATTTGCAATACTCTAGAAATGAGTGCCATTTAATGCAAGCCCCAAAATGGTAATGAATGAAAGGAGAGACTTTACAATGCACTAGTGAATGGTAGAGCATACTTCTGTTTGTCCTGGAGCTCTATCGGGATTCCTATAATGATTAATGATGCAATAATATAATAAGAACTCAGTGGCCATGAGGCAGTGGCATTTGCAAATAAAGAATGAGATCAGAAAGTAATCAGCAGCAACTCGGAACTTAGTTAAGGTTCTAAGTTATGCACCATTTTTTATATCATGTTAGTTCATTTCCTTTCATATTACTACTCTAAATCATTTTGCTCTAAGGAAGAAAGAACAGCTGAGTTGAGTATGAAGATTAACGGGCAGTATATCTATTCCTGTTTGCTAGGTTGAGCACCTAAATTTAGAAAGCAGATCACAACTTTTAGGTTTGCAAATTGGACTGGAAAATTGCCCAACTTTCAACTTTTCTGTTAAGCATACTTTCAAGTAAGGGAACTTTGGTAGTTATTAAAGTAAATCCAAGCTGTGAAGAGACCCCAGAGTTGTAAGTAGAATTCCTGGAAAATTGAAAGACTCTGTATTACCTCAAATATTTGATTTGATTTCAAATGTTGGAACACCCATAATTTGAAAAGGAGCTACTTATTAATATCATGTACATGCAATCAGAACTTTGTATCTTTCATTCTTGAAATTACTTGCTTTTGCTACCCACAGTCCTGTATACCAGTTCAATGACTGTTAGAGATATCTACAGATCTCAGTGAAAGGTCATCAATAGCACGAACCTGACATATTCAAATAGAATTTGTCACCCCTTTTTTAAGACATATGCCACTGGCACCAGTCATAAATTCATTTCTTATTTGTGCCCATTTTTTTTCTGATGTCTTACCTAAACCACATTCTTCATCCTTAGCCCCCTACTATTTTATTCCTTCTCGCTTGCATTACCCTAATATAAGCCTTTCGTGCATTTCTACTTTGTCATTGTAATAGCCTTTCACTGGTCTGCTGCCTTCTCTCTCTCCAAGGCAACATTTTGCAGCCCGATTAATCTTCCTAAATTATAGCTCTGACAATACCTGCTCACACACTTCCCAGCTCTTCAATATCGACCACATTAAGGATGAATTTCTTGTCTCTTCATTCAAGGTCTCCAATAACTATTTTTTTCTACATTTACCAGGTGTAATCTCTGCATTTATTCCCAAGCTCTTTCTCTTCCTAACAGTACCTCTTCCTGGCTTATGCTTTCTTTTCTACATAAAAAAACAACAATAATGAATCCATCTCACATATGAGTCTTTTCATTAACATATTACTATTTTCATTAAAATATGCTCAGTCCATAGAGCATAGGACTCTTTTTTCTTTTTTTCATTTATTGATTTTTATTGAACTCTACATTTTTCTCTGCTCCCCTCCCTGCCTCTACCCACCCTACTTCAGCCCTCCCCTCAAGGACCCCATGCTCCCAATTTACTCAGGATATCTTGTCTTTTTCTACTTCCCATGTAGATTAGATCTATGTAAGTCTCTCTTAGTGTCCTCATTGTTGTCTAAATTCTCTGGGATTGTGGTTTTGTAGGATGGTTTTCTTTGCTTTATGTTTAAAAACTACCTATGAGTGAGTACATGTGATAATTGTCTCTCTGTGTCTTGGTTACCTCACTCAAAATAATGTTTTCTAGCTCCATCCATTTTCCTGCAAAATTCAAGATGTCGTTATTTTTTTCTGCTGTGTAGTATTCCATTGTATACATACACCACATTTTCCTTATCCATTCTTTGGTCAAGGGGCATTTAGGTTGTTTCCAAGTTCTGCCTATAACAAACAATGCTGCTATGAACATAGTTGAGCACATGTCCTTGTGGCATGATTGAGTATCCTGTGGATATATACCCAAAAGTGGTATTACTGGGTCTTGAAGAAGGTTGTTTCCTAATTTTCTGAGAAATCACCAAACACATGAAATGGGGCTGTACATTCCCAGCTTGCATTCCCACCAGCAATGCAGAAGTGTTTCCTTTTCCCCTACAACCTCTCCAGCATAAGTTGTCATCAGTGATTTTGGTTTTGGCCATTCTTACAGGTGTAAGATGAAATTTCAGAGATGTTTTGATTTGCATTTCTCTGATGACTAAGGATGTTGAACATTTTCTTAAGTGTATTTCAGCCATTTTAGATTCCTCTGTTGAGAGTTCTCTATTTAGGTTTGTACTCCATGCTTTTATTGGATTATGTGTTCTTTTGATGACCAATTTCTTGAGTTCTTTATATATTTTGGAGATCAGACCTCTGTCTGATGTGGGGTTAGTGAAGATCTTTTCCCATTCTTTAGGCTGTTGTTTTTTCTTATTGACCATGTCCTTTGCTTTACAGAAGTCTCTCAGTTTCAAGAAGTCCCATTTATTAGTTGTTTCTCTCAGTGTCTGTGCTGCTGGGCTTACATTTAGGAAGTGGTCGCCTGTGCCAACGTGTTCAAGTGTACTTCCCACTTTCTCTTCTACAAGATTCAGTGTGGCGGGCTTTATGTTGAGGTCTTTGATCCTTTTGGACTTGAGTTTTGTGCATGATGATAGATACGGGTCTATTTTTATTCTTCTACATGTTGATATCCAGTTATGCCAGCACCATATGAACATGGAACTCTTAATCCCACAGTCATGGGTTTGTGGCCCATGTTAGGTAGCAATTTGTTGCAGGTGGCTGCTCATTTGTTCCCAGCCACTTGGACCCAAAATAATCACACAGAAACCATATTAATTAAAACACTGCTTGACCCATTAGTTCTAGCTTCTTATGGCTAACTCTTACATATTAATTTAACCCATTTCTATGAATCTGTGTATCGCCTCACAACTTTGGCTTACCAGGTAAAGTTTCCAGTATCTGTCTCTGGCAGAGCTACATGGATTCTTCTGACTCTGCCCTTCTTTCTCCCAGAATTCAGTTTAGTTTTCCCTACCTAGTTTTGTTCCCCTACAGTTCTGCTATAGATCCAAAGCAGTTCCTTTATTAACCAACAATATTCACAGCAGACAGAGGGGAATCCCACATCACCCAAGCTCTTTCTCTTCCTAACAGTACCTCTGTCTGGAATGTGCCTTCTTTTCTAATTAAAAAAAAAAAACAAAAAACAATTACTCCTTCTCACATATGAGTCATGAATCTTTTCATTAACATATTACTCTTTTCATTAAAATATTATTGCATCCTGTTTATGTGAAATGTGCTTAGTGCTTTTAGTGTTATTCCCTATTAGGACAAAGACTATGACCTGCCCAGCTGTGCACACTTCTTGTCATCTTCCACAGTATGTCATAGATGCTAGAGATTCTTTTTATATATATAGAGAGAAAGAAGCTAAATTAAGAACTAAAAACAAAAATATGACTAAACTTTTTCTATCTATTGTGGTTTTAAAAGACCCCAACCCTAAAAATTAAAGTCACCCATATAGGAAGGCACTGGGCAAATACAGAATGTGATAAACAAGTTTTGTCTGTTACTTGAACCCTAGTTAATTCCCCTATCTCCCACCCATCAGGAAACCAACAAGTTGCCAAAACAGGTTGCAGCTGGAGCACTCAGTTAAGAAAAACACAATTTGTACAAACTTGTGTTTTTCTTAGAATAGGTGGCGCTATGTTAATTTTGCCCTTGTAACCTTGGTTCAATAGTCTAGATCAATCCTGGATGTACTCGTACCCCATATGATAATTCATGTTAAACTTGTGGGTTTTGCCTATAAAAACTTGCTAGCTATGATGTTTGGGGTGCTCAGTCTCCTGAGGGCTGTAGCACCCGGTTGTACAATTGAGGAATAAAACCTCTTGCTTGTTGCATCTCATAGTCTGGTTATTGAGTCTGGGGGCACTCCATTGAAGACTTCCACTGCGAGGGTCTTTCAGTTTCTAATTCTTTAAACTTAGACTTTCCTTTGTTATTTGAACCTTAGTTAAACATCAAAAGCAAATCTGTGATATGAAAATCTGTTTATTTTTAACACATTTAACAAGATCTAACTATACACATATTAATAGTTGCAAGTGTAGAGTAGTGGTGAGTATATAATAAGATATCCATAACTACTGTAGTCAGTTAACTATTATATTTTGACAAATAGCAAGTACTGCTATTACAGCTGTTATTTATCACATAAATACATAGATAGCAAATAAAAGGTTTTATTGTTAGTGTGAATAGCTGAAAAATATCAAAAATACAATGTTTCAGCTAGAAGTTAATAAAAATAAAGATACAAAATTTCCATTAAATTGTATGGATATTATCCCCCTATTTTTAGGACTTTCAATCATTGATTTTCCAGCTAGAAGCATGGTATTCTGAGCCATCTAGTGATAAACTTATATCTCTTAAACTGTTTACTTATCTATATTCACTTTAAAGCTAATTTTTAAATTTAGATAAACTCCTGCATTTATTTGGCAATGCTTGTTTAGAATTCCCAGTTCAGTTTAAAATAGTTCAAAGCAGTGTTTCTAGTTCAAACGTTTAAAATACAGAAAAAATTACTACCTCCAAATGAAAGAAATTATACCATTTTTTAACCTAAATATTAAGATTCTTTTTCAAATTAAGTCATTTTCTGTGTTTGCGCTGACCTAAGTATTATTTTGAAACTTTTCATGCAGCCCATAGTAAATCAAACCTTTTCCCAAGGACTACTTACTCAAGTAGGCTCCAGGATAAGCTTGGCAAGATAGCCTGTAATGTAAAAAATAAGAATAGAAAGGGTATAATTTAAGTTTTTATTCAGCTATAGTTCTAATGACCAGTATCACCTGAGACCCAAGGATCTGTTGGAAAAGCCTTTGTGAAAATGGAGTCAAATACTAGAATAGTATGGACCTATGTCTCAAACCTGTTTCTGTGTGCCTGTTGTGAGTCTGAATGTGGGCTTTCTTCAATGTTGTCTCATGAATCTCCCCCTGTGTTTGTCTAACTGTGTGGTCCTAAAAAAGAACTTTATCCAATCTTTTGTTTAACAGCATGGAAGTCATCACGTGTGCAAGGAGTGAGGGATGCTTTACATACATCTTTCTCAGGATTTCACAAGGTACACTGCCTAGCTATATGCCAACTTGATTGAAGAGGGCATCATTTGAGAAGACGAATCTCAGTTGAGGAAATGTTCCCATCAGTTAGGCTGGTGGACAAGTCTGTGGTGCTTTTATTTGACGTATGTTCAGTATAGGAGGGCCCAGCTAATTGTTGACAATGCCAACTCTTAGGCTGATGGTCTTGGGTGCTATATGAAAGCAGGCTTAAAAATAGGTTTTTTTTTTCCCCAGTGGAATATCATTGGGTCTATTAACCTTACTGTTTTCCTTAACTTCTTTGCCTATCATGTGGAAGGCATTCAATTTAAGAAAGAATTCTTAAATATCTTATGTCAGAGTTTTAAAGGTGTACCATAGATGTCTTTTACTTCCTTGGGTAGACCATTCCAAGATTTATTTTTAGGCTATTGGTTCTAGGATTGGTTCATTCTTCCATGTGTTTATCACTGGATTACAGAAAGGTGAGTGAGAGTCGGCTGTATGAATTTTCTAGTAGGTTATTTAAAGCATTTTGTGTATTTAACTATGTTAGCAGCAAAAAGGATATGCCTTTTTTCAATATTTTTATCCCTTTTATCTTTTCTTGCCTTAATATTATAGCTAATTCCTCCAGCCCTATAATGAAAATAAATGGACATAGCGGCTTTCTTTATCTTATTCCTGAGTTTAGTGTAAATACTTTGAATTTTGTCTTTGTTAAGAATGATGTTGACTATAATTGGATTTAATGAGTTATTAAAAAGAAATAGGGTATTAAATTGGGAAGTAAAGTAGATAGCGATGTGTGGGAGAAGTTGTAAACATCATCAGTGAGTAGATATGATCAAAATATATCATGCACATGCATTAAAATCTTGACTAATACATGAAAATATATTTTAAAAATAAATGTCTCTGCCCAAGATCTATTTATTATCTAATGCAACTTCACAAACCACAAAACATATTAGACTTAAAACATAGTTCAGCAATAAAACATGAATTATTTTTACATCACGATTAACATAATATGTTATAAATCTTAAGGGTAGAAAGATTGAGTTTTCCCTCATGGTTTCAAAGGTCTTTAGTCGAGCAAGTCAAGAAAAACCCACAACACATAACATCAGGCATCCAGAGTATCTTGTAGAAATTCTTACGGTAATGTATCAGAAAGCAGACAGATGTCCAGGAATAACAGTATCAACTGGAGAGGGATATTAATGAGCTAGACCCTACATCCTAAAGATTCCACAACCTCAAAAATAGCATGATCAACTTGAGAACAAGAATTCAAACAGCAAAAGAGGAGATGGGTGACTTGGTTTATCAAAGGCAACAAAAGCCTCATATAAAATGCTCGGTCTACATCAAGTCAAAACCAGATTCAACCACCACTGTTTTGTTTATATGTTGAGCAATCACTAACCTTAGAGCCTTATGTATTTTCCTTCTTGACAGATAGCATTTAAATATTCTATATGAAAATTAACAGAGACTGTCACACTTGACAATAAAAGCAGATCATTCATAAACACATAGACACTCCGCCACACACTTATATGTTTCATAGATTCTTAAAAAAAACAGACTGAAAAACCTCAACCAAAGAATGGATAAAGAAAATGTGGTATATTTATACAATGGAGTACTACACAGCAGAAAAAAATAATGACATCTTGAATTTTGAAGGAAAATGGATGGATCTAGAAAACATTATTTTGAGTGGGGTAACCAAGACACAAAGAGACAATTATCACATGTACTCACTCATAGGTGGTTTTTAAACATAAAGCAAAGAAAGCCAGCCTACAAACCACAATCCCAGAGAACTTAGACAACAATGAGGACACTAAGAGAGACTTACATAGATCTAATCTACATGGGAAGTAGAAAAAGACAAGATCTCCTGAGTAAATTGAGAGCATGGGGACCTTAGGAAAGAGTTGAAACAGGGAGGGGAGAGATAGGGAGGGGAGCATAGAAAAATGTAGAGCTCAATAAAAATCAATAAAAAAAAGACTGAAAAAAGTTGGTTTTATGAAAACATTCCATTACCTGGTTCTTCCCTGTCCTTGTTACTGCCCACAAAATTTCCACTGGTTACATGTTTTGTGAGAATTTTAAATAATTATTTTGGTTAGCATACAAAATAGTGGATTTCATTACAATATTTTCTTAGATAGGCATTTTATTTTTATCTTATTCACACATTCATCACTCTCTCAAATCCCTCTTCCACTTCTTTTACTGTTTTTTTTCCTCCCTTCAAATAGTTCTTTTTCTGCTTTCTGCATGTATTCTTGTGTGATAAAAATTTTCCTGAGGAGACATGAAACACATGTCCAACCACCCACAACAAACTAAAGTATGGATACCACATAAATCTAACTTAGTGAACCATTTGAGTTTTATTGGGGTTACATAAAGGAATATGGGTGTAGAGAGGTAACATACAAGAGGAGAAGTGACTCAAGCTCAGGTGTATCACCAAAACCACTTCACCATAGGTGACAGCTTGCAAAAACTGGAAATTGGAAGTACATTGCAGACAACTTAGGCTGGAGAGTGTCCTCAGTTGGTCTGAGCCTCTTCTGGGCAGCTCTGCTGATTTTCATTTCTTCCAGGCAGCTGACCTGGTCTCAGTCTTTTTTGCAGCTTCCATGTCTGAGAGTGACTGTCAGCAGATATATTGCTTGCTTTATGAGTGAGCAGAGTAGTGAATATGCTCAGTTTCAGAGATTTCCTGAAACTATTTTGAATTGTTTGCCTTACAGCTCAAAAAGCTTCCCTGCATGGTAGAATGGTTTAATCCTGGAGGAAAACTATTACTCAATGTGTATGTGTATTTGTGTATGGGCACATGGGTTTGTATGTGTGTGTGCACTTGTGTGTAAATCTAGATTCTTCACAACAGTGAAAACATGTGATGCTTTGTCTTTCTTCCCTATTCTTACCATCACCATTATTGTCCTCTACCCTCATAGTTCTGTTCCTCTTCTACTATGCCATACATAACTATATACACACTTATTTCAATTTAGATTCTGCCTGTGTGAGAAAACACATGATAGCAAATTCAGTTTTTGCTTGGATTTATCAACATTCTCTGCAGTTGTACACCTCTGACTTGTGCTGGAACCTCATTCTTGAAGAGGCTTCATTTCATAACACTGTACTGAAGACTTTGATGGCCTACTCACTTTCCCTTCTAAGCTTTTAGTCAAATCTTGAAATATTTACCTGAAAGCCCCAGTTAGAGATTTCATAGTCAAGAATTCACAACCTCTTTAATGTCCAACTCAGTCCTTTGTTCTCCAAGTAGTGGGTAGAAGCATATTGCAGTAAGTGCTTCAAGTAAGAATTTGAGTGTCAATAACTTTTCATTCCCTATTGTTGTAAGGGAGGGGGCTGCTTGTTCATTCCAGCCACCTGGCTTGCTTAGCCCCAAAATAACCACACAAAAGCTGTATTAAATTACTGCTTGACCATTAGCTCTAAATTCTTATTGGCTAACTCTTACATATTAGTTTAACCCATCTCCATTAATCTGTGTATTGCTACGTGGCAGTGGCTTACTGGAGATTTTAGCCGGAGTCCATCTCTGGTGCAAAATCCATGGTTTCTCTCTGACTCTGCTTTCTTCTTCCCAGCATTCAGTTCTGTTTTTCCTGCCTACCTAAGTTCTTTCCTATCAAAAGGCCAAGGCAGTTTCTATATTCATTAACCAATGAAAGCAATACACAGACAGAAGGACCTCCTACACCACCCTATCACATCCAACAGATATATTTTTTAAAAGATTTATTTATTAATTATGTATACAATGCTCTGCCTACATGTATCACTGCAGGCCAAAAGAGGGCTCTAGATCTTATTTCAGATGGTTGTGAGCCACCATATGGTTGCTGAGGATCAAGCACCAGACCTATGGAAGAACATTCAGTTAGTTCTCTTAATCTCTGAGCCATCTCTCTAGCCCTAACATACATCTTTCAATGTAGTTTTTGGTGACTTGGAAGATGCAATGTTGAATTTCTTCCATCTATTTTTCATATTTCCATTTAGATGCTCACAAACAACACCATCCAATCTCAGTTTGATTATCACATCAGCCTTGAAACAGCTAACCTAGTACTCACACTATGCACAAACTAACATATTAAAATAAAGATAAGACAATGGCATTCCTCATTTAGACTTTTATTCTTGAGATTTAGTATCAAAATGTTAGCATCATTTCCAAACCCCTTTGCAACCTATACTACATTCACCTCTCCAATATTTACTTTCTTAACATATATATTCTGTGTATACCAAACTTTAAGTTTCTTAAACATCCTTAACTATTTATCAAATACAGCTTTTCCAACAGGGACCTCTGATAATATCTGATTCATACAATTCTTGATGATGTGAAATAATTTTCTCTTGAATGTGAACCTGAGTTTCAATAAATAGAATGGTAAGTACTTTGATTCTTGTATTCAAAGCAAGGAAAAACTAAGATTGTGACTTCTGCCTAGTTTGTTTATTTTCTTGATAAAAGACAGCTATTCTTCCCTATACAGAGTAAGAATGTGTAACAAATAACTGAATTATCTCTTCTTTAACCATCAGAAAATTAAAATCAAAAGAAAAGAGAGACACACTATATCCAGCAGTCAGTGAATGATTAACTGCTATTCAAATCCACATGAGTGAGGTGGATAAATAGATTCTTCAGCAGGTGTGCTTTGAAGGGATAGTAACTGATCAAAGCCTTGATTACAACCCTGTAAACCTTCACACCCTAAGAACTAATCATATGGGCCTAGGTCCCTGACCTGTAGAAATTGTATAACAATAAGTATTTTTGTTATTGTTTCCAGAGTATAAGTGTAGAGATAATTTGTTGCAGAATAATAATGTCCCACATATCAAGTATATACAAAGCATATTTCTTCTATCCAGAAAATTCTGCAGCATACTGTTCCTTTTTCCTATGACTTCTGCATTTCTTCTCTTTTTAATACATCCCTTATTTTCCTCTCTCTATTAGTGCTGCTGGACTCATGGTTGTGCCTCTAAATGTGGAGCTGAAATATTCACTTTGTGCTTTTCTTATTACTCACATCGTTAGCATCTCTAGACCACTAGACCATAGCTGTATAAAGGACAGAGATGGGGAAATTACAGTGATGTGGGAAGAAAAAAGGAACTGCTCAGCCTAAAGTCTGGTCTAAGCCTCTTGCCAACTGAAAAGCAAGAATCAGTATTTGTTGTGAAGAATGTAGACATAGAGATAAAATTGCTCTTGTATATAGATATCCTGGGTTAAAATAATAAAACAGGCTCATGGTCTGTTATATATGATCTTAGGGAGGATTCCATTCCTTTCCCAGACACATTCTGTAATTCTGAAACAAGATTATGAACTTTGCTACAGTGAAAACCCTTACTGCCTACATATCTGTGATTGAGTCTCTTACATTGTTAATTGAAATCCTTTCTGGAGCCTCTCAGGAACCACCCTGTTATTTCATGTTTTATTCAGTCATTTAAGATAATAGCTTTGCCAGCCGGTGGTGGAGCACGCCTTTAATCCCAACACTCGGAAGGCAGAGGCAGGCAGATCTCTGGGAGTTTGAGGCCTGGTTTACAAAAGTTAGTTCCAGGACAGGCTCCAAAACTAAACCACGTGTCAAAAAAAAAATAATAGCTTCAGAATCCAGAATCCACCACAATCTGGTATATTACCCTTCTAAAGAAAATGAAGTCAGGATCCCTCTTAGAAATGCCTGCATTCATCCCTGCTCTGGGGTGTGTCAGTTTTCTTTGTAAGCACCTTCATGCCTCTAAACCTTGTGCGTACAATCTATAGTAAAATATCCTTTAGAAAACTCCAGATATGGTGGCATCCAAGTCCAGGCAATGGTATAGAGCCGTCTGGATCTTTGGGCCTAAGGCATTCAGGGTCTGTGTTGATGTCTGTGGCTCCTGTTACCACGGAAGACTTTGCAAATATCTGAGGTGTGCCACCTGAGGCCATGTTGGTATCTGAGGGTCATGTTGCAGCTGGGGCCATACAGATCCAAGTGGCCTATGCTCTTACTTGGGGCTATGGTGACATCTGGTCTGGCCTGCTGCCAAAGACCATGCCTAGATCCTACTGCAGCCTAGGGGGAGGAGTGAGGTGGGGGTTTCTGTGTTGATGTCTGTGGCCCATGTTGCCATCAAGGCCACACAGATCCTGTAGCAACCTGTGGCATATTGGTGTCTGAGGGCTGTGTCTACCCAGAACATGTTGATCTGAGTAGTCTACACTGTCATCTGGGGCCACAGTGTCTTCTGTACCAGAGCTGCTGTCAACAACCATATCTGGGTTCTTTGTCCTAGACCTTCCTTGGTCTGATTGATGTCTGCATCTCCCTTTACCACTGAAGGCTCTATGAATGCCTGGGGTCTGGTCAACTACGTGAGAACTATGTT
Organism: Ondatra zibethicus; assembly: GCA_004026605.1. NCBI lineage: Eukaryota > Metazoa > Chordata > Mammalia > Rodentia > Cricetidae > Ondatra > Ondatra zibethicus. The sequence continues at coordinate 45,376 of PVIU01013064.1, read as the reverse complement.
GGTATCTGAGGGTCATGATGTCACTGAACCATACTGATCTGGGTGACCTGAACTGCCACTGGGGCCATGGTAATGTCTGGGCCCAAGATGTTGCTGAAGCTCGTGTCTGAGTCCATGGTCCTGCTATAGCTGGAGAATATGTTGATGTCCATGGCCTATGTTACTATAGGGGCCCATAGGAAGAATGCATGTTAAAATCCAAGGGCTGTGCGGAGCTGGCCCTACCATTCCCTGGCCATGGGATAGCTGGCCCATTTCCTGGCTGGACACTGCAACAGGAGAGATGATCCCACCCCTCATGGGAGATCCACTCAGGAGAGATGGCACCATCGGTGGGAGAGCTAAGCTAGATGGTATGGGCATAAAAGAGTTGGCTCTGCCCCTTGACTGATGGGGTGGTCTCAGCAGCTGGGAATGACCAGCTTAATTACCACAAAGACCCACATCCTAGGCCTTGGGTTTGCCCATCCTAATGCCAAACCCATCTATGACCTGCTGTAGTGTGTGAAGGGTCTGGTCCTGAGGAACAATAGACACAGCATCTCTGTGACTCAGGGTAACAGCAGAATATCCCAGAGGATTTCTGGTTAGAGTTCAGGGATGATGGTGTGCCAGAGGCCAGAGACCAGAGGCTTTGAAACAGACCAATGACTCACTGCAATGATCATTTGCAGGTGAGGCTGATTAGACAAAAAGGTACAGTGCATGATAGTCCATAGTTCCCAGTGCCACTAGAGCAAATGAAGAGATGGTGGAGAGACAGGAAGACAGAAGAACAAAGGGGTTTGTTTATTTTGTTTTAAAATAATTTGGAAGAGATTCATTTTGGGAGAATGATGCATGGGTGAGTATTGAATAGGAAGAGACTAGGAGGGGATGAGTGGGATTGGGGCCCATGACATGAAATTCCCAAAGAATCAATAAATAATTATGTTAAAACAAAAAAGAAAAAACTTCAGCTGTACTTCAGAACTTGCTTGTTCTGCTCTTTTGTTAGATATTAAAGCTAAGGCTCTGGCCTTGCATGAGTCAAGACCCCTGAAACATTGAGGGAACTCCTCAAACTGATTTAAGTTATAGTATGGAACGATGTCTCTGTCCCCATTGCCATTGACATTATTTCCATATCTGTAGTCTCAATTCTATATTGTATGCTTATATACTTTTACTTATTCATTGTGAATCAACTTGTAAAATACTGGTAAGAAGCTAAAAGATGATTTTATCTGGCCCATGGTTTGACTGGGGTGCTCATTTCTTTTTAACTTTAAGATTTTGTGAATGTGCTGTGCATTCACCATAAAATACATTTAAATTTTTGAATTTTGATCTTTCTCTCAGCTAGGCATTTCATATTCTTTGTAATTCTATATAGCAGCCCCTACTTGCAACTTCCAATCATCCAGTCCATAACAAACAGTAAGAAATACACTGCATGGCACTGTGTTGCTAAGCAGTGGTGTTTTGTAGTGTAGAAGTACTTGAGTGCATTTACTATTTAGAAGATTTTCAGTTTATGATAGGTTTATAGATATATAATTCCATCATGAGTCAGGGCCATCTGCATTTTATTAGCCATGATAAAATGTGTAAAATTGAGCCATAAGATATAGAGGGAAATGACTAAAGGAAATAAATCCCAAACCAATAGTTTATTAGCCAACTCTTGCTGATTAAGCACAGTGAGAGTATACAGCAAGAAGGAACTAGAGAACCAATTTGCATGTATGAATAGTTGTCCCTCAGCTAAAATTCATTTAGTTCTTTACCTTCATAAAGCCTGTGTTGAACTTGTTAGTTTGTTGAAAGTGTCTTCCATTCTAAGCATTTGGCACATCAAAAGACTAGAGGGTCACCTACATCAAAGAACTCTGCTGATAAAAGAGATTTTTCACCTAGATAAAATCCTAAAAGGCTCCATGGGGTATTTATTTATTATTGGACTCTTATTCCAAGATCAAACATGCTCCAACTCAGCTAGATACCAGTCTATACTAGGTATCAATTGATCCAAAAGTGAGAAAGCAAGCAGATAAAGCCAGTCAAATGCCAGTACTTTTACACAGGGACAGAAGAAAACTCAAGTTCTTAAAGAACTTTCCAGTCACATCATTCTAAGAACTGAGGCAGTTTCCTGATTCAGTAAGACTGAAAGCCAGGGACTTCGTGCCATACAGAAAAATGTATTGGCCAAACAAAGCCAGGCTAAGTCAGCCATTAAGTATGATAATGAATATACCTGAAATATTTCCTAAAAATAGATGGACATTGCTATTTCTTTGTCTTAAAAATTTTCCCCTTAGACCTTTGTGTTTGTCACACAATATCCACTTGCATTTTGTAAAATACATGGGCAGCCTTCAGTGCATTCAGGCAGTATGTTCTATTGAATGTAATTTAATTGACTTATAGTGGTTAGTTCTTCACCTGTACTTTCCTTTAGCTTCAAGACACATGAAGGCACGTGTCTCTTTCTTTTAAGCAGGGTATCTAATATACAATAAACAGGCAAATTAAACCTTGATATATCGAATTGTTGAATGTATGTAGGCAATCTTTGTGGTTTTAGAATCAGATTCACCAAGATCCTCTTTGAAATGACAAACAATTTTCCTGCCACGAGTTCAACCTCAGCTACCAAATAAAAATCATCCACAAAGCAGTTTCAAAGCAAGCATTCCTCATCTTAGTCTGTGAAGTCAGGTAAAGACCTGAGGACCACACTTAAAAACATGTCAAAGTTGTTCAACTTCAGATTCCTGGGCCAGGCAGTCAGAATCAAATCATTTTTTGGAACATGAGGTCTGAAAATTCTTAATTTTAAAAAGTGTCTATTAAGTTACAAGCGAGTTTACTGTAAAATTTTACTGTCCAATTTAACCACTTGATGAATGTGTTTGCTTACAGCTGAGTCAATCATTCCTTAATAGGTTAATGCAATTTAGAGACAATTCATAACAGTTTTGACTGCTGATATCAATTATGTATGGGATTCAATCAAGAAAGGAATATATTTTAAGTTTTTAAAAAGTCTTTTAATATATAACTATTGTCAACCTATTCCAAGAATGGCTAACTATATTTCCATATATTAAAGTAATAATTATTTCTCCAATGCTTTGCAAGTGATTGGCTTTCTGTCAACTTGACTTCTTTACGCTTTATGAGGGCATCGGTGGCTAGAAGCATAGAATTTGAACTTGGAGCTTGAATAACCTTTTAGATATACTACTTACTGATTCACATAACTTTCCACATACAACACAGTTTCTTCCTTTATTAAGTATGACTAGAAATGCATTTAATTTGCAAAATTAATTTGAGACCACTTATGTGGAGTACTTAGCACAGCATGTATCATATAGCAAGCACTCTTCTGCATACTTTTGCTTTTTCCAAAATTTATTGACTCTGTATTTTTAAGATTATGTGCATTTTCTTACACCTAGTACCATTTTGAACATTTTTTATGTAGTGGTAATTACTATTTAGTAAACATTTAAGGCAAAGAAAAATAAAATATGTACATGGATATCAAAAACTGTGCTAATAAATTTGCATTTATTATTTAAATTAGGTGCTACAACTTAAAGCAGAGTCTCCAATAAAGAAATGACAGTTCAAAAAGCTTAGGTATTTTGTCAGCGCCTCAATATTAATAAGAAGTGGAGATTTTAAATCTACTGTTGACTGTACTTTCAGTGTTCCTTCCATAAACTGACACAGGGTGTGTGTCACAGTGGTAAGGATTCAGTGTTCTCAGTATACCCATCATGCTTTCCTACAGAGTGACTTAATTACACTATGAATGTAGCACTTATTGGACACTGTACTCATAGCTTAGATAATGGGCTGTTGGCCTTGCTGACTTATGCTGATGGAAAGTTACAGATTTCATCTCAAGAGAATAAAAGAGATAATTTACTCTGGAGTTGAGTGTGAGAGATTATGGAACCAGAGTTTCCCAAATACCATGTCCTAATGAGGTAGCAATTTCACTAACTTCTTATAGTAACAAGACAAATTAAAGTCAGAACACAACACACTTTTCAAATACAGGTAGGCAGTGAATAGTAAAATATGTGTGCACTGGGAGGACTCTCTTATAAGCTTCAGACACTATCTGAGAACCCCTTAAGCCCATTAGGTTGGTTGTAAACTAGAAGTTTGTTTGCATGTTCAAAGGATTTCCTGAGTGCTCACAAGGATATTAAGCTATACATACAAGTAGCAAAAAGTGATTATTAAAGGTTTGCAGGACTCTAACATTATATGGCTCTAGACTTAGAGCATTCCAACCTCTTCACATCAACCATTGTAGTCACAGTTCCTTTCTAGGAATCCATTATACAACTATGCTATGTGGTCTTGACCCCTGGTCCTTCTGCTTCTATCCCTGAGTAGTGGATTACAGACATGCAACACCTGGTTCATTGCAGTGGTGGAAATCAAACCCAGGGCTGTGTGGATAGAAGGCAAGCACTCCATCAACTGATATCCATCCATGGCCCAATCAGATGTTTGCTTTTTTGCTATCTAAACATTCTCGAACCAAACTAAGACAGAATAAGACTTGTAAGTAGGATGCCCAAGGTTAACATGGCAGAGTGGGTATGGTTATGTATTGGTGGGTGCTTATCCAGCTAATGTGATCAGGGGAAGGTGAGCTGATTTGGTGCCGTTCTCCATGAAAAACCACATCATGGGGACATGAGAAAATTAAATTTCACCTGCAATCCTTGCTAGAAAGTGGTGGTTATTTGTATATGTAAGAATGTAAGATGTGTTTTATAAAATGCTATGTTAGCTTAATTTCCAACTTCGAATTAGCCACAGCAGGTGGCTTTCATTAGTATTATTACCCTAAGTCCCATGAATATTTTCTGGGAAGCATCTACACAGGAAGAAATATTGATTGAATCAGGGTATAAAAAAATACTATGTAATTCATATATGTCTCAATATCAAAAACATAAACACTGATTATAATCAGTAGTAATGATCCCACCAGATTTAAAATAGAGATGAAGTGATTTATATTGAAAATACATAGTAAATAAGACAAGACAGTAAGAGGAAATTTTTGTTCGCTAAAATGAGAAAGAAATCTGCAAGTAGAGGCTGATGGATATAAATAGAACTGAAGTGCACACATATGGAAATAGACTCTGTTCTGCTTATATAGAGAATTTTTAAAGTACTTAACTTTAAGTCACAAAGCATTTGCAAATCAAGAATATATTAAGCAGCCATATTCTCACACTGTGCACATTGAGGAGAGGGAAAGGTAAGCTGGAAAACTTCCTGGTGGGCTAATTAGCATAATTAGATTTGCAGTATTTCCCACCTGAAAAATTTTAAGACCAAAAGAAAGGACTAGCCAAACACAAATAGTATCAGGTAAACTCCATAGCTGGGGAAAGCCCTTTTTTTTTTCCTTAACACCATCACTTACGTAGTATACACTTATAGAGTCAACCTAGTCATTTTCTCAACCATAAAATGGGGAACATCATTCCTCTAGAATAATAGAAAAAAATAGGTTTGTATCAAAAAATAGTTGTATAAAATTTTAGTTCAAATTTTATAGAACTAAATTCAGTCTATTTGGTTTTAAAAACATTTAGATACATATATTAAAGCTATTTCATGACACTAATACAATTTAGAATGTGAGTTTGAGAAGTTTTTGATTAAATATTTTAAATTTTATGCATTTTTAATTTAAGTAGAATTACATCAGATTCCCGCTTTCCTTTTCTCTCTCAAACCTTTCCTAGTTTCTCTCCCCCCAAATCCTCCCATAGATTCATCACTCACAAATCAAATGCATCAATTTCTGTGATTAGCCCTGTTTTATATATACACACATATGCACCAATATATAAATAAAACAGTCCATTTTTGTTGTCTGTGTGTTTACCTATGGTTTCAGAGCTGAAAACTGTGGAGTGGATAACCAGTAACTGAGATCATTCCTACAAAAGGCTAATTCCTTCTCACCCATCAGTTATTAGCTCCCTGTAGTTCTTTGTTTAGGAGTAGGACCCTGTGAAATTCCCCCCTTCCTCATTAGCAGGTCTATTGAAGTTGCCATTGTCCAAGTCTTGTTTATGAAGCTATTACTAGAAAAGACTGGTTCACAGCATACTTCCTGGCATTCTGGGTCTTACAATCTTTCTGATCCCTCTTCTCAAATTTCTCATGGGCTATAGATGCAAGAGTCATGATATAGATGTATTCACTGGGGTTGGTCTTCCCAAGTTTCATTGATATACACATTGTGTCCAAATATGGTTTTCTGTGATTGTCTCTATTTTCTGCAAAGAAAAGTTGTTTTGCTGACAGTCAACTTTCATGACCAGTAAGGCCAAGGACCTTAGCAAAAAAATCTTTCATTGCCATTTGGTTCAACCAGTATAATTAATTCTTTTATACATTCTAAATATTAGCCTTATGCCCACAGATAAGTGTTTTGTAAAGTTTCATAATAAATGTTTTCTTTTCTAAATATTAGTGCATGTGGTATAAGTATAGGATATATTGTGTATTTAGTTCTCCAGTAATGTGATCATAAATCACTGAATAAGCAAAGCACAAAGCTGAATGCTGTGTAAATGAAAATACATGAACCACACATGGCCCAGGATTCTTGGTGGTTATTGTGAAAATGTAAGTCAGAAATACTAAAGTTATATATAATAAGGATTTAAGGCTTTACTAGTCACAAGGAAAAAATAAGATTTATATAAGTACTTACCTAACATGAAAGAAAAAAATAATTTTTTGTCTTGACATGAGCAATAACATCAAAAGGGGAGATGGCAGATGGGTTTACCCTGTATCTGTCTTTTTATGACTCTAATAAGGTTTGTGAATAGTCATCTTGTGTCATTTATCCAGTGTTTGGAATGAATCAGCAGAACCCTTTTGATATACTTATTTTATCCATTATTAAATTATTTAATTATTACTTAATCCATTATTAAATTTTTATATTCATTAATCAATTATTTTGTAATCTCCTGCACTGCCAGTCCAATATAAAGCTCAGATGTCATCCCATCACACCAACTAATCTCTCATTTCCATAACTATTACTCATTTAATAATTAATATAATTTGGGAAAGAATTTTCACATTTGTATCACATTAGTAATGCATGCAGCACAATATTGAGTATAAATCATAATTTGGGGATAAGAATGCTGATAGACATTTGAAGAATAGGAGTAGGTAAAGGTAGTTACTCTGGCACAAATGCTGTATTAAGCACAACTCTTTTGTGCTATTTTCGAATAAGATACAGGAGAGTCTATTACTTTAGTGCTGCATTTCTCAAGAAGCTTGAGCATATGAAATTCATCTGGCTAATGCTTTCTTGGTGGATTTGCATACTTACTCAGTGAGACAGTAAGTACACTGTACCTATTCAACCTAAGCCTTCCCTCATCATATATACATCTGAAAAATATCACTAGGCAGTGTTACAGTCACCTACTTACAAATTGTTATGATTGGTTTCAATCTTATCCTAAATAGAAAGATAGCAAACCAGCCATTTGCATTCAACTTAAATCCAGCAAATATGTGAAATAATTTACAAAGATCTCTGTTGCACTTTGCTCCTTGGAGATCTTGCTAGAAGCTTTCTTAATTTTGCATAATGGAGAAAGCAACATGGGCACTTTCTCTGTTCTAAAATTATCAGTTAATCAGAAATAAAGTAAATTATTAAAATTTTGTCATACTACAACTTTCTATTTTATGTGTATTATGTGACACAAATGCCCCAAACATTCTATGACAGACTGGGTTATTGTGTTCATAGTGTAAGTGAGGAAACAAAGGCTGTCTGAGTCTGACCTGCTCTTCTCCTAAAATTAGAGGTGAGAACCTAGTGTGCACCCCATATCCACAGATCTGACCTTCTAGAACCTCACTGCAGCACTGTGGTTTCATTTCTTTGAGAAACGTCCCCTTACTTGAAGGAAAGGAATCATAACCTGTAGCTTTAGCCAACCAGCTATATGGAAATATTTTTTAAAAAAGGGGGGTGGTAATTAAAGCAAGCAAACACAGTCTGCTGCTGGATAGTTGGGGAAGATATTTTAATAAAAAAACATAACGTTTACATACCTTTGTATTGGGTCTTCTGAAGCTTCAGCATGTGATAATTTTGTGATTAAGATGAAATAAGGAACTTGCAGCATGATGGCTTGGTGAGTAAAGGCACTTTTTGCCAACTCTGACTATCTGAGTTCATTGATGGAATAAGAGGGCTTTTGTCCACATGCACTGTGGTTGGTGTGTATACATAAAAAACATAAATAAGTAAGTGCAATTAAAATTTTATAAAAAAGCACAACATCTGGCTAGACAGAGACATAGGGTAGGAAAGGAAATCAATGAAATGACTTCTAATGCTATTCTGCTATACTCATAGATTGGTGCCTAGTTCAAACATAATTAGAGACTTCTTCTGGTAGCTGATGGGAGCAAATGCAGAGACCCATAACCAAAAATTAGGTGGAGAGAGCCCAAATTAGAGATCTACATCATGGCCCTTACCTTGGAGCTCAGATAACTCCACAGATGAAGAGGAGGAAGAATTGTAGGGGCCATAGGCTTCAAGGACAGTAGGAGAACATGATCCAAGAATCAACTAAGCACAGCTCGTAGGGGCCCTGAAGTGACAATCACAGAGGCTGCATGGGTCTGTGGTAGACCCTCTGCATATATGTTATGGCTATTTATTTGATGTTTTTGTGGGACTTCTAACAGTGGGAGTAGGGAGGCTTCAGCCCTTCATGCCTGCTCTTGGGACCTTTTTCGTCCTACTGGGTTGCCTCCTCCAGCCCTAATGTGCCTAATAATATATCTCTGGGAAGCCTGCTCTTTTGTGAAGGGAAATGGAGGAGGAGTGGATCTGGAGAAGGGAGTCAGAGTGGGATACTGGGAGAAGTGGTAGAAGGGAAAACTGTGGTCAGGAAGTATTCTATGAAAGAAGAAGAAAAATGATTCATTTAAAAATGGAATAGAAGAAGAAATGAAAAAATGAAAGATTAGTGTCAAGACGAACATGTTAAAGATGTCAGCATTAAGAAAGAAATATATTTTGAGGAAACATATTTTGAAAGCAAATAATGATTGAGTTGAACAAAGTAAGGAAAAAAACAAAGTGTTGAGATCTTGGAATTTATTCACTTATAACTGTGAGACAGTGAAGATCTTGCAGCTTTTGTTTCCACCTTCCCAGCCTGAGGTTGCCTTTAGACAATACGGAGACTCTGTGTTCTATGTTCACTTTGAAAACATCTGAAAATTGAATTGCAAAAATTTCATGTTGCCAATTCTGGAGCTGAAACTCGTTCTTGTGTCACACTTTATTTACCTTCTTCTGTCCCATAAAGGATATAAAGTAAGAGTAACCCTTGAATATTTATTCACAAAATTCAATTCTCTGCCTTTAGTGAAGTGTGTATCTTTTATACATGAATAGACATATAACTGCTTGATTAAGCATTACCACTAATGCAAAATCGCAATTCTATGCCAACAACATAAGTCACATATATACCAGTCTGAAATTTGCTAACTTCTTCTAGTTTCAAAACTGTGATAATCACTTAACTTGTAGAATAAAGGCACATAGTTGGCAGTTAATCACTAAGTTGTGCACTCAAATTTTATGCCTTTGTCTATTTTAGTCATAAGCTATCAACAAGAATCTGTAGAGTTTGAAATCATATGGCAACTTGTATATGACATACCTGTATTACTATAGAGTTATATTTTAGACAAGCATTGTAATTATCTGGGAAGAATATCACTAATCATTTGCAGAAATGCATCACAAATTTCCACCCATTGCTTTTCTATGTCAAGTTTATTTTGACCTCCATCAGAAATTTCATTCTTGTTTCTTATTCACATTGTAATGGATTTATTTTTCAATAGGACCTGTGTATAGTTATCAAGTATTTAGACTGGATTATTTTCACTATAATGTACATTAAATTATAAGTGTACAGATGGGTGAATGTGTGCATTGGCATAGTAAATTAATTCAACAAGAATATCAGGAATAAGCATAGGATTACAATATCATTATTTTAGAGAAACATCACTTGGTGCTTGTAGCTGAGAGCTAGTATAAGCAAAGGTCGAACTGGAACTTTAAAATGAGAAACAGGGTTGTAGGGTAGGAAGTTTTATGAGGAAAATGCCTTTCGTTATGTATACTCTTAGGTTATTAGGCATACAAAAAATTTCTTAATGCTCATTATTCCAAATGGAGGCATGAAACCTATTCAAAAGCACTTAAAATATATATGGAAAATGAGATACACTTCAAGTCATATTCTGAAATATATTCAGTATTAGTCTTAGAGAATTTTGAGCACATTTCAACTGGCCAGCCAACTTTCAAATCTTCTGACGCTATTATCAAAATGTATTTGAAAGAGGCCTAATTTATTCTTTTATCCTTTCTTTGATGTGACTATAGATGGAAGTAGAACACAGTGTAATTGTGTTATTACAGACAATAAAACAAATGATCTACCACAGAGAAGTAATCAAGCCATTCAGATTTTCATGGTTGGTTGAACACCTGTCTCATTTCCAAAAGCCTGGCTATATTTTCTAATACTTTGGGGGGGAAAAGTCATAACAAAACCATAAACTTCTCCTTGGGAAAATTGCATTTACCTGGAGTATATGATCGATACAAATATGTATCATAAGATGGTATAAAAGTTTTGAGGGAATATTTTAAGAAGAATTATCTTTATTTCTTTCCTCATAAAAGAAAATCACAGTTGGAAATCTCTTTCTATTTTGATTCTCATGATAGGCTAGTTAATTTGCTTGATACAATGAAAAAGAGTTCAAGGTGGCTTCAAACTCAGCAGCATAGATGTCACCACCCATGGATATACAACTACAATTTGCAAATTTCTGATGATTCAATTAAAAATTTTAAAATTGGAATTCTTCTGTGTAGAACCTTTTAACTCTTTTGAAAAACTTCTAGTGAAATGGTGAGTATAGGTAGGAGGAATAGCTTGGATGAGTTTGAACAAATGAATCAAATGTAGATCTATTCTGCAAGATTTTCCTCTCTGATTCTCTGCTATTATCCTCAGGTTTTTGGTAAGTGAGAATAAATTTTACTACAAAATCCTTGCATCTTTATAAGTGAATTATTGTGGTGTTGTCTTCAAATTGTCTCATTTATCAATACCCTCAAACTCTATAGGAAATCAAAACAAAGACAGAATTCTTACACCTCATAAAAATAGTCACTTCTAAAGTCCCCACAAGTCAACACTGTTGACAGCAATCTGAGACAGGCCGGGACATATGGTCCCAGGCACTTATGTGATATCAGCTCTGATTAGTGAGAGTCATGAAAAACATGAAGCTGAGACAAGGGTTTGGCAGCAACTTTGCAAGAGTTAACTGATGTGGTATTCCACTCTGTATGCTCTGAATCTGTTTTATTATCATTGGTTAATAAAGAAGTTGCTTTGGGCCTATGGCAGTGTAGAATAGAGCAAGGCAGGCAATTCAAGCAGAGATAGAAGGGAAAAGAAGGCAGAGTCAGGGAGGCACTATGTAGTTGTGCAAGGAAGACAGATGCCAGGCAGAACCTTACCAGTAAACCACGGGCTTTGTGGTAAAATACAAAATAATAAAAATGGGCTAATTTAAGATGTAAGAGTTAGTTAATAAGAAGCCTAAAATAATAGTCCAAGTAGTGTTTTAATTAATATAGTCTCTGTGTGATTATTTCGGGTCTGGGCAACCGGGAAATGAATGAGGGGCCTCTGGCAACACATTGGTGCCTGACATAGGGCCAACTACATACATAAAACCCGAGAGAGCTTAAAAAAGAATTCTACACGCAAAGAAAAACCAGGGTTAAGCACATCTTCTTGATAACTGCATTTTTTTAATGGGTTCTATTTGCTGGTGGCTAGCAGGAGCATGGCAGCTCCTTTAAGAAAGGTCATCTTGACTCAGCATTGGCAGCAAAAGCTGTGTGGCTTCTTTAGAGGAGGGTTTTTGGTTCATGATACTTGCCTGAACAGCTCTGACTATTTCAGGAGGACAAGCACATAAATGAGGTCTTTTAGCAGCATGTTACAATTGCTTAAGCATGGCATAGACCTGCTGTGAACCTGGAGCTGTGGCTGTATGCATGGCTCTCAGAGGCAGTGAACACGCCTCTGCCAAGTTGAACTGTGTGGAGCCAAAAGGCAGGGCCACGGAGTTGGTCCTAACCATGCCTGTTTAGCATTTTTAATAAAAGCACTCCTACTCAAAAAATAATTACAGATATGCATGCAATGAAGACAAATTCATATGAAAAACAACTCTGAATGGGTCATGGTGTTGAATAAATGTACATAGGCTTGGGAGAGAGAAGAAAAAGAGTACAGGCAGTTATAAAAAATAAAGTATTTAACCAAGAGAGTACAGACAGTTATAGATTAAGGGATTAAATAAAAATAAGCCACATATAGATGGAAAATATACAGATTGTCTGGATTATATATATTATTGTGTTTTCTTTGGATTTTTGACTGTGAATGATCTAAGTACAGAAAGACATTTTATTGTACAGGCTTCTAAGCTAAACCAACATATATATTTTCAGGGTATCTTGACATCAAAATTTGGGTCTAAGGATGTGTTGCTTTGGAAAAGTGGTTCTGCTTTTGATTCCACAGAAGATGAGAACCTGTGGATTACTTCCAGATTAAGTTGGTTTGATGGACCAAGACCCTCCAAAAGGTCTCTGTCAACCCCCCAAAATACTTTGCCCAACAAAAAGCAGAAAGCAGTTTGGAGGGAATTATGCCCAATTTCCCAAATATTGTTTATAAATGTTTGTTTTCATTTAAAGGAGGATATGATATAGAGATGAATGTTTACATTGGTATGGGTCTTGGCCTATTGATGCAAATTTAAGGTCAGTTTTGTTATATGTACATGGCTTCCTGGGCCTTGCTGCTTGCACAAGCTCCTGCTATGGAGCATTTGAATGACATTTGTGGGCCCGGGTGTTTGTGTGCCCACTCAGGATTGGCAGGAAAGTGGCTGAGACCATGCCAATGGCTCAACACTCCCCACCTGGGCAGGTGGCGGGATCAGGTCTACTAGGCTTGCACAGACTGGAGAGATTGTGAATTACCGCCACCATACACAGAGATGTTTCCATGGCATGGCAGATTTGGATGATACTCAGATAAAAATGGTTTGTGTGCTGCATGCTCATTCTCAGGGTTGGAGTGCTGAGTGGGGCTCCTGCCTGGCAGTCCCAGAGCTAACAGTGGTGGTGCTTCCACCATTTTAAAAGTGGAGAGAGGTGGAGCCAGCAACCAAAGCAGCTGCAACCAAGCTGCTTACCAATTGAAAAGCTCTTCAAGACAGAAATACAGATATGCAATAAAAACAAATCCAGATAAAAAAGACTTATAAATGGGTCACAGTGTTGGATAAATATATGTAGGCTTAGGAAAGAAAAGCAAAAGAATATAAACAATTATAAAAAGAAGCAAATGGTTTTAAGAAAGGTAAAGTCTTTAAAGAGACAGAGAACAGACAGTCATAGAGTAAATGACCACGTAAAAAAAAAGAATGAGCTACGTAAAGATGTAGAATTCACAGAGAATCTGGATTATGTATATTATTGTGTTTTCTTTGAATTTTTTGACTTTGAAGAAGCTAAGTACAGGGAGACATCTCATTATTTGTGTTCCTAAGCTAAACCATCATGTATATTATAAAGGTATCTTGACTACAGAATTTGGGTCTAAGGATATGTTGCTTTGGAAAAGAGATTCTTCTTTTGTTTCCACAGAGGATGACAACCTATGGATTGCTTCCAGACTAGTATGGTTTGATGAACCAAGACCCACTGAAAGATTGCCTTGAACATCCCTCAAAAAATTACTTTGCTTAATAAACAACAGGAAGAAGTTTGGAGAGTACTATGCCCAAGTTCCCAAATATTGTTTATAAATGTTTCTTTATATTTAAGGGGGATATGCTATAGAGATTTGCATTGGATGGATCTTGGTTTATTGATGCAAATTTAGGTCAGTTTTGTTATATGTATATTTCTGCTCTTGATTAAGGTATTGTGTTTGTCCAGCTCACTTAAAAATATAATGTATAGTTAAGAAATATAGGTTAATACATAATCATCAAACTTGTAGTCATATTAGTTAGATTTTCTAGATTTATGGAGATACATTTCAGATGGATAGGCATTCTTCAAATCTTTCAAAGACTACAGAATATGTCATTTAAAATGTTTAAGAACTTAGAACTTTTTATGACAATGAGACACATATGCTCCTGGCAGCACCAAGCTACATCAAGAGGAAGATGGGCATCAAAGAGGCTCTTTATGGAGTTGGTTAGACATTTGGGCAAGAAACTGCTCCTGTCTGGACTGTTGAACTGGACATGCAGGACCCACAGAGAAATGACTGCTGAACTTGTGAGATGATCATTCAGGTTTCTACATCATGAAAGAGTCTGCTAGACATTCTGCAGAACACAGAAGAAAAAGGAGACTGACAGATGGAAAGGTAGTCTTCAAATCTTTCAAAGACATACAGAATATGACACTTAAAATGCTTTAAGAACTTAGGACTTTTCATGATAGTGAGACATGTCTGCTTCTGGCAGCACTAATTACTTCAGAGAGACTGATGGACATTGAAGAAACCCATTATGAAATTTGCCTTCAATATGACAAGGCTAGCCATTTGAGGAAGAAACTGCTCTTGCCTGGACTACTTGATGGTACGCTGTATAAACTGGACATACTGGACCCACAAAAATGACTACTATAGTTGCCTAAAAAAGGTAAGACATTGATTCAGGGTTCCTGCTTACAGATATTCTGCAGGGCACAAAAGAAAGTCACTGAAAAATTGCTAATATAAGCCAAACTGTCTTTATAATTTCCTGATTCATGGAAAAGTCTGCCATACACTGTGGCCCTGTAGGCTGAAGATGGATGCCCCAATGTTACAAAAGAACTTTGGGTGTCTATCCAGACAGTGAGATCTCTCTCTCTCAATTCTAGAGCTTTGGAAGTTGCTTACAATGCACTTCCCGTTTACTTAGGTAATATTATGTACTTTTCTGGAGTCATTGATAAAGTTGAAGAAACATAATTATAATTATGATTTATAGCTTAGATATTAAACTTTAGACTCACAAAAATCGGATAGATTATAGAGTACTTTCCTTAATTTACTTGCCAAATGTAAATGGGCTAAATATTATAACTATAATTCTTGCTTGATAACTGTTGTGTTGTATGTAATTTTGCTACATTAGTTTAAAACTTCCATTTTTATATAGACATAAAAGAGCAGGTGATATGGGATTCTGCTCTATATACTCTGAATATTTTTTAATACCATTGGTCATTAAAGAAGCTGCTTTGGTTCTATGACAGTGCAGAATAGAGCAAGGCAGGGATTCCAAGTTCAAATAGAGGAGAAAAGAAAGTGAGATCAGGGTGATGCCATGTAGGAGAGAGATGCCAGATGGAATCTTATTAATAAACCATGTGCCTCGTGGTAAAATGCAAAATAATAGGAATGAGCTAATTTAAGATATAAGAGTTAGGGAAAAAAGAAGCCTGAGCTAATAGGCCAATCAGTGTTTTAAGTAATACAGTTTCTGTGTAGTTATTTTGGGTCTGGGCAGTTGGGAAATGATTGAGCAGTCA
Source organism: Ondatra zibethicus (assembly GCA_004026605.1). Lineage (NCBI taxonomy): Eukaryota > Metazoa > Chordata > Mammalia > Rodentia > Cricetidae > Ondatra > Ondatra zibethicus. The sequence continues at coordinate 29,610 of PVIU01013064.1, read as the reverse complement.
CCATCAACAATTAACAGCTCTACTTCCTACGGTTAATTCTTTTACATGCTTAATGGTTTCCTTCAGAGCTATAGTCCCAAGGTTTCTGTTTCAGGTCATTGATCTGAGTTTATATCTGTAGAATATACATAATATACCTAATACTCAGGAAGACTGAAAAAGAGTTTAGTGTCAGAATGCTTTGGGCACATTACCCCTTGTGGATTATGTTCCTTTTTATGCACCTAAGAATCTGGGTTCAGCTAAATAATTTTAAGATATTATTAGCATGTCCTCAGATCTTTCCTTATTTTCACAAATTTTAACAAATATATGTGTTTGTGTGTGTGTGTGTGTGTGTGTGTGTACCATTCCAATATACAGAGATGTACATGTATGTATGGGTACTGTTGCATATTTGTTTGCAAATGGAGGACAGAGGACAATCTTAGGTTTTTATCTTCAGGTTGCAATAACCTCATCACTAGGACAGGATCTCTAGATGGTCTGGAACTCAAGAAGGAGGCTACAACAAACTTCCTACAAACCTTAGTATTCTGTCTGCTTTGCCAGCTCATAGAGAGCCGGCACAGACCATCATACCTGGAATGCTTTACATGGGTTCAGGGAATCAAACTGATGTTAGATTGCTTGCTTAGGAAGTGATTTATCAACTGATCAAGAGCCTGTAAGTTAAGTTTGCATACAAAGTAATAGATTGCACTATGACATTCCTATACACATATGCCTCTATACTTTCTTTTTATTTGTTCATATAATCCACTATCCTTTTCTAACCTTCCTGCACCCTCCTTATAAATCCCTTAGTTTTCCCAAATACTTCTTCATCTGCTGTTGATGTAAACATACAAAAGACACGCTTATACATGATTCTTTCATGGAAAATTTAAAGAAAAGATAATATATTGGAAGATGCTATATTTTTAAACTCTTATAGTGCTACAGCTTCAAAATTTTAAAGCTATTTAAAGTTGACAAACTAAAAGTAAAGAAAAAGGATGGATTTAGAATTTTTAAATTACTGAACAGGAATGACTATTGTCTCCTGTTATTAAAAACTGATGAAATTTGTGCGATTGAGGTAAAAGAAAGGAAAATATAGTCATAAAAGTCAAGTGAGTCATTTTCAAATGTGCAGATGTACACAAATGATACAGAAAATACATGCTGAGGCAAATACTGCCATCGTGCAATTTAAGATAATCAATTTTAAACAAAACATTCGAACCTCAAAATATAAAATAAAAAGTGGTAGCTAGTAATTTGCTGTCCATTTTCAAAAAAATTGTTGAGAAAATGCAAATAATAGAAGTTAAAATTTATTTGATAATATTTGAACATTTCCTTTATACTTCACGTCTATTATAAAATTTCCACTGAATGGAACTGACTGTCAAATTGGTAAATATACTGGTTATGACTTGACTAAAGGGACATCTGTCTACTGAGCTTGTCTCATATGCTTAAAGGAAGCACTTTTATAAGTCAAATGTCTTTAATATTTATTTAGTGTTTTTATGTATATGTTTATGCCTGAGTATAAATATGTGCACAAGGTGCTTTCAGGTGTCTTCAGAGCTTGGAAGGGGTATTGAAACCCTAGAATCACAGTTAAAGGCAATTGCGAGCCATCCAATATGACAGGTAGAGACTAAACCAGGGTCTTCTGCAAACAAGGGCAACAAGTGCTCTTAAACACTGAGCCATTTTTCCAGGCCACCAAGCAAATATTTTAATATATGTGTTTTTCCTAGTCATGGTCCATGTGAACAAAAGTTTCTAGGTATAACATAAAATAAAGAAAAATTAAAGTCATTTGTTTTATGAACATGTCTGTGCTCACCTTCTGAAGACCAAGTGATAAAATAATTATGTGGGTAAAAATGCAATGCATGTATGACTAATTGCAGACACACAGATTCCATTTAGATGTTTTATGGACTAAAATTAATCAATAAAAATCTACAAAAGTTAGATTATACTCTAGACAAGAAGTCTATATAAACTCTGCACTAAGTGCTGCATTTTTTGCCCTGATAAGGAAGAGAGCAATAATGATTTCTTCCTTCTGCTGTGATGTTTCAATCAAATAATGTGAAAAAAAAGAAGGAAAGGAAAAACTGATGCTAAGTCATACCACTTGTCTTAGCTATAGCATAGAGGCTTTTGTATGAAAGATACTTTGTGTGATATTTTCTGCTTGTTTACACTATGTCAATTCTCATGTTTATTTTCCTGGTCAACTTGAGATTGATCACTCACAATTCTTCATGATTTGCATTAATTATGGTTGTATGTTTTGGCATGAGACAATCTGAGGATGAAGTTTCTAGGTTATATATAAAAATTCTGTGTGCATGTGTATATGTGTATGCATGCACGCTTTAAAGATACCTTCTAAGAATGAAGTTTCTAGCTTATTCATGAAAATGTGTGTGTGTGTGTGTGTGTGAGAGAGAGAGAGAGAGAGAAAGAGAGAAAGAGAGAGAGAGAGAGAGAGAGATTTAAAGATAACTGCTAGGCTGTGTGACTGAGTTGTACCATGTACAAGGCTCTCTTAGCAACCTGTAAAGTTTTATTTATTATAAATACATTTTCTATTTTTCTATATCTTAATTATCTAAAATTATATACAAGTGTTCTATGTAAAAGAACACTAGGGATCTTTGTCATTTACTTAACAATCTAATATTGTTCAGAAAAAGCCTCAATACAAAAGGCTACTTGGTAAAAGGCCACTAGATCTTGGGTTAGTAATAAGTGCGATACAACTAATTTTTGAGTTGGAGGTCCTCAAGCAGATGAAATGGAGACACAGAACTGCCATTCCAGTCTGCTTGTTGGTACTCAAAACAGTATGATTTCCTGTACTCCAATTTTCCAGATGTTTTTCTCATTACATGCTGATGCCATAGTATGCTCTGTAGAATTCTTTTATATTCTAATTACAAGTTGAGAAGCCTTCATTTTCCCCATTCATTGTATTCCATATCTGTTTGTTTTACAAGGGTGCTTAGAACCATTCCTCTGAACTTTAATGATATCAATTAATAAGATATTAAAGGCATGATAATCTAATTTTATTTCTGATGAATTTCATAGTATTTTGAAGTTCTTGCTTTATTGTTCTTCTATTAAATGAAATTTTTCTTTATTCATTGTATATCAAAGGAAGAAATTCCTAAACTGGATTAATCAGTCATTTAGGAAACTTATCAAAAATGTTTGTTTTTCATTCCTTCAAATCACTGTAGATATTAAACTTGTTCGAATATGGAGGGCACCCAGATCTCCTCAGAAAATTATCTTTATGTCTCACTGAATACATATGTATGACATAATAAACATCATTATATTTTATATATTATATGTTTAGTATATATGTATAATATAATGAAGTATATTTTCTACTTACAAAATTTTATATAACATACAAAAATAGATTATATATTTATTTTAAAGGACCATAAGTATTTTCTGTTATATCTTCAAGCTTAATTTAGTTGGAAATCATGGTAATGCTACTAGTTTTTATCTCATTAACAAAACTTAATAGGTCTCATGTGAATTTTGGCTACTATGTATTTTTCCACAGCTACCTATTTTGCTTTAAAACAGACATAACTTCTTTGGATTGACAGTACTTCATTTTTTTGTTGTAATTTCCTCTGACATAATGTCTTTCCCATTGGGCAAGGGGTGCTAGTGAAGACATCATATATTTTTAGAGGAGAAGAAACATGTCATCATTCAGGGAAGTTCAATATGACCGAGAAGCAAACAACACAAAGGCATCAGTAATTCCCCTGATGTATGCTTAAGGACTCTCAGGCAAGCTGAGCTGCCTGGGAGAGACACCCTGCACTCTGTTTAACTGCCTGTGAATTGTGCAGTGACCTCATGTTTCTAGTTCTCGCACCACCCACGCAGAGGCGGGCTTTTGGTAATACTGGTGCATTTGGGTCATTTTTGCTCTACTAAGTATTCCATAATTCCATAACTTACACTTTTCTGAGTAGACCTAATAAAACTTAAGTCCACACTGCTGGTATACTTACTTTGGTCTGTGGTTGGCTTCCTCTCTAGATGGAGATGTTTCTTTAAGACACCCCAGAAATACTTCCATAGATCTTTCCTCTGCTTTATCTAGTTAGCATTAATCAAGAATATTCTATCTAATTCCACCTCAGTGTAGAAAAAGTCCCTTATATTGCATTCTCAACTACCTATTGTGCAATTTCACATCAAAGCAGATATCATAGCTATGATTAAAAGATTAACTGTGTCCTCTGATTTTCTCACTTTTAGCCTGTACCCCTTTATAATTATAACCCTATATAACTCTGACTTTACAAAAGTATATTAATAATTACAATAAAATAATATGCCCAGAGCATAGCATAGTGCTTCCTATGGAGGCATAACTGCTTTTTAATACATTTAAAATTAATGGGCTTTCTCTTTCTCTTCACATCTACCAACTATTCTTATTTCTCACAGTTCTGTCGTATTCTTGCTTGATTCTTGTATTGCATACTGGGTACTTCCATAAATTACCAGTTTCCTTTAAAAATTCTACGTTGAGGACTATAAAACTAATGCTGCTAGGTCAAAAAAGCTTCTTATCAAACAGTTGTACTGGCAGTTCCCATCACTGTTTAAACTCCATATTCCAATAATCCTGAGAAGAAATCACCTTCCCCTCTTAACTCTCCTGGGAGTACTTATCAGTCACCAATTATTAACATCTCCCTTTTTTCCATGTCCAGTATCTTTTCTGTTTAGTAAACTTGAGAAGCAGGAATCCATCTGTTTTGATTGGTCATGGGATGAAAGCAAAGAACCTAGCTCCCTCTGTTTGTTTTATGCATTGTATTTCTTATTTTGAATCTTTATATTAAGGTTTTCACAATTCAGTTCTAGCTGATTTTCAAACTATTTGGAGTATTTATTAACTTTAAGTTTGACAGTTGCATACATTTATATGTTGCATTCAGATTTCTCTTCCCACCTGCCTTATCTTCCACATATTAATGGAATCACTCTTTGGGGTGATATTTTGTTTGTGTTTTAACAAATAAAGCTTGCCTGCAAATCAGAGTGCAGAGCTATCCACAGTAGTTAGCCATAGAGGCCAGGCAGTGGTGGTACCCACCTTTAAATCCCAGCACTTGGAAACAGAGGCAGACGGATCTCTATGAGTTCAAAGCTAACTTGGGCCATACGAGATTAAATCAGTCTAAAAGAGAGACAGAGCCAAGCAGTGGTGGCTCACACCTTTAATCCCAGCACTAGGGAGGTGGAGATGGGAAGGGATATGGATGGATGGAGAGAGGAGTATAAGGTTGGAGAAGACAGGAGCTCAGGATTGAGTCTGAGGTTTCATAGAGATGGCATTCAGTCTGAGGACTTTTAGAGACAGGATATCGCATTCAGTCTGAGGATTTAGTAGCAGTTAAGAACTAGTAGCTGCTGCTATGCTTGCCTGAACTTTCATTTTCACCCACTAATATCTGACTCTGGGTTTTTATTATTAAGACCAATTAGAGAATGTGCTACATCGCTCTTGACCCTTTTAAAGATTCATGATTTTCGGTCACTTATTTGACCTGTTTGGCTTAACTAGAGGCATTTCTGTGACCACTGGTTTAGGAGTATCCACTGGATTATAGTGGGATATCGCCAGTGGGTACACAACTGAAGGCATTGGCAAACCCCCTTCTCTGAATCTCTTCATAGGAAATAGTTCAGTAGTAAGTAGGGGTCTCCTGAGCCCTGCTTCCATACTGGTCTGCCCAGTGTGGTTATCCACAGTTCCTGGAAGTTCATTATTGCAATTCCTATGTATTTTCCAGAAGATGGCATGCCACAGCCCTTATCCTCATTTTCCACCTCTCACACTCTTTCTGACCGCTTTCCACAATGTTCCATGTTCAAAAGCCATGTTAGGGGACAGCATGAACCCTAGTGGGAACTTAACTCTGTTATTTAACTAAATTGGTGTAGCCTTTATCAAATCACATCATAAAAACATGGTTTCTTTTCTTCACTTTTTGTTTAGTTTTTAGATTTCCACCTTTAACACATCTTAACTAAATCTCTACCACTTGCTACTATCACCCAGAAACACCCATAAAATAAATTTCTCTATCATATTCCTCCTTAAAAGTATTTTTCTCTGTATAAGTACCCTATGTAAAGCAAAAATTTGATACTGCCATTCATAACTGAATATAAAGTCTACAATCAGGGATTCCAAGCATTGTCTTTGCCTTGTCTGTAGCAATCTCCACTTTGCATATTTTGAAAAACACCATCGAACAGTCAAGAACTCTGTTGGCGAATATATGTTTCTGATGTTGTATTCTTATCCCCCACGGGCTCTGCTGTGTATGTGCTAAGATATCATGCTCATGTCCCTCTGCACCAAGCAAATGCTATTTCACCTGTGATGCCAGTTGTCATCTCATGTTAGGATCAAGTCTGATTCCTCATGTGAGATACACAGCCCTGAACTGCTCCCCTTCTCTTTGTGTGCATAGCACTTGGTTTAACAAATAGCAGTTGCCATACTGGAAGTTTCCTGAAGGTAAAGACTATAACCTTATTGATTTTATTTTCAACTATTTTATTAAATGTTGGAATAAAACATTGAATAAGTGCTTCAGAAGTAGATGACTAAATACACTTTAAAGGAAAACACATGCCTTGATGTAAACACTTAAAATTAGCTAGTAAATCTGTAGCTAATGGTATATTCTTAATTCTGTCACTCTTGATTTTATATGTATTTCAATGCTAGTTTATACTAATCAGTTAGTTCTCTCACCTATTATTTGAACATAATATTTTAATATAAATTATTTGGTAAAAGTAAAATTCACTAATATAAAAAATCTACTACTGATATATAAAGGCTTTGATTTCTCAAAAGTATTTGTTTCATTTAATGAAGTATTTTTGTATTCAATATTGCTTATTTGAATCCCTGAATTTTATGATTTGGCTGATAAGAGCTTGTTATATGCATGCATGTGTTTGGGCAGGTCAAATACAAGTTTTACAGCTTAAGGGCTATATTTTATAAAGTATATTTATACTTTAGCCAGCTTTGGGCAGTATATTGCATTGTGAGAAAAATTAATTGAAGATTTTATTGACATCATGTTAAGTTTATATTAAAATGTTACAGAGCAATGGAGGTTGATAAAGAATATTTAGGAAAAAATGAAATAAGATCTTTAGCTAGTGCATTATTCAGAGATATCCATCAATGACATTTGATTATAATATAAAAGTGAATCACAATGCAGCTCTAAAAATAAAGTGCCTGAAACTGAATAATTGTTTCAAAAATAGTGTTGATTGATTTATTTTCATCTCTGAATGGTAGTCATACCATAATGTCTTCTATCTGAAGTTATTTTGTTAAACTCAATGAAATTTTAGGAAAAGAAGTTTTAAAGACTAATTAACCAGAAATTAAGAGGTTTTTGACTTTACCAACTTCAGCAGTAAACTTAAACAAATAAGAATGAAATCAATGTAAGTTATCAAAAATATATCTCAACAGAGAAGCCTGTTTCCCAGGAGAACATGATCTCATAGAACCCAAGAGATGAAACATTCTGAGAAGAGAGTTCACAATTTTCTGTTCTGAATAATAAATGCCATTTCTAAAACAAGGCTTGCAGTCACCATCTGGAAGCTCTAGTTCTTTCTTTTTGCCCTTGATTTTTTTTTCTAATTTTGGTTGATGGGGAGAGCACTTTTAATTCCCTCTTCTCTAAACAGGAAGTGACAGTCTCTACCTTAAAGGGCTTTGTAAGACCAGAGTTGCTGCCTGTGGCTGTAAGAATATGAATGTTGGCAATCCTAGAACTCATCTCTTCCTCTGCATCAGCCAAACGACAGAGTGTTGTCCAAACCCCTAGAGAATTTGATATTTCTAACCTTTTGCTTTGCTAAGACCTAGATCAATAAAGAAATGAGTGCTTGGGGCTGGAGAAGAGGGTCAGCAGTTAAGAGTACTTGCTATTATTACAAAACACTGTGTTCAGTTCCCAGCACCCACATTGGGATGCTCACAACCACCTGTAATTCTAATTCCAAGGGACCAGACACTCTTCTTGTCTCTCTAGTAGACACACAAATTTAGACCTACACACACATGCACACACACACATACACACACATAAATAAATAAATGAAAAATTTTAGCAAAAGTAATAGTATGGAATCCACTGGTTACTAGTGGTTAATATTATATTGCATCACCATAATCAATGAGGAAGGCATATTAATACAAATTAGGGCATTACAGTGACCACTGTCAGAATGAAAAGGCTGAAGTTTCAATGAAAGTTGCCCTGGACTGAGGAGTTTCTGGAAGCACAATTTTCAGTGTTAAACCAAAAAGATCTGGGTCTGTTGATCTCAAATGGTTAACCTGCTGCTAAGGACATGACTTACTTGGGTGAATCTTTATGTCCACCAAGACCTTAAATTATGTCTGGTACTAAATTAACTACACCAGTCATTTTTTATTGTATGCAAAATTCACAGATACAAGTATATAAATGAATTTATTATAATATGAATAAAACTCTCCTTTCTTTACTTTTCTCATTAAGTTTTCTGTCTTCTCTCTATTATAATTTTTAAAATATATTTTTACATATTCATAATGTTCAGATTATCTATTATTTGTTGTATATTTTAAAGAACATGATCTCACTAAAATATGCAGGTTGACCTTAATCTCATAATACTCCTACTTCAATCTATGAATAGTTTCTGCTAGAGACATGTACTAGTGGGCCAACCTGCTATCTTTTCGATATTCTATTGTCGTGACTTGAACTCGTCACTAATACTTCATACCATGAAATGCAGCACTGAGGAAAGTTTTGATGCTTAAATTAAAAAGACTTGGCTCTCACTTTGTCAAGTTTGAAGAAATGAGAAAAATAAATAAAGGAATTCCTATTCTATAAAATACAAGTTTTTGTGTTTTAAATTTTGAGGCAAGGTCTCATACAGGTCATATAGGTCAGACTGGACTGGACTTCCTCTGTAACAAAGGATGACATAGCATTTCTAACTCTCCTGTCTCTACCTCTTATTACTGGCTTTACAGAAAATAGGTACCAAATCCAGTTTTAGGTTGGCGAATGCTTGTCATACACTCCCCGGAGTGAACTACATCTGCAGACTCCTAAAATACAAGTGTCTTTAAATTGTCTTTTGAATGTCTAAAAATAATACCACAATTTCTGAAACCCTGTATTCGGTCTAACATCACTCTAATTGTGGATATTTTATGTTTTATACTCCTTATCATTACTTCTTACTGTAGTTACTAAAATAGGTTTAAAATAATCACAAACTAGTTTCAAAACTTATTCTTAATTGAATTTAGTAAGGCTTTAGTGACTATTTCAATAAAATAAAACCACAGGCAAATAAAACAGACTTTCATTTCATTAGCATAGATTTCTAATATGTATACATACATATATATGTATTGGTATACGTATGCGAGCATCTGCATCTGGCTCTCAGAAGACAAATCAGAACATGTCTTCAAAAATTCTTCAGTCTTTATCTTTTAAGGATGTTTCAATATTATGAAAATCATCTGTCTTCTTGGAAATACTCTTTAGATTAATAATGCTAAACTAGCAGATTCCACAACCTAAAGGAAACAGACCAACCACTGATGCAGTGATCATGCCACCACTTGTCTCTTTTTGTTAATGAGCTGTGATGTACAGTGGCCGTGGCCAGAGCCTCCAGCTTCCCTCCTGCTTATGTTCTACCAAGTACCTGGCTCCTCCAAGCTCCTGGTCACTTATGCTGTGCCAGAGTAAATGGCATAGAGTGAAAGTTCCTGAGAGCCCCTGAATCGTTCTAACATTATTCTTTAATTTGGGAGACTTCTAAGGCAATTCTTTTCTGTGCCTATCATCCTGCCAATGGTAGAGATCTCCCTTACTCTGGCTTGAAGCTGGTATTCTAATAAAATTCCTCTCAAGTTTTTAATGCCAAGCCTTTTGCTTTCCCTTTAATTTCTCAGTCATATTGTTTCTAATTTAATGTACTGTACCTTATTAATGCTTCCCTACTTCCAGACCCAATCATCCTTCCCATGGTCCAGGGTCTCTCTCCTAATAAAGCTTATTCCTGAAGGGTAATTTTGTATAAGCTCTTCTTCTTAACAAACTGCCTTGGCACATTTTCCCTCTATATAGAAATAATTAAAGTTGGATTAAGAATAGCAGTTAAGAGGCATTACCTCAAGTAAGATCACTGTAATGTACAAATCTGTATATGTGGTGTGATATTTGAGATCACCAAGAGCTGACTTAGAAAGGGGCATCAGTAGTATCTCAGGATAGGATGTAAATGTGCTTATGTCAAGGGTCCTCCAGAACCCATTTCCCAACTCTGAAAAGGAAAGGGGAAAACACCAAGCATGTAACAGTATTAATAACACTGTATCCTCGAGAAGAATTAGAAGGTGAGACATTTCAACAAAGGTCACTATCATTTATCCTCAAAAAGCAAATAAACAAAAAATAAAAACAACAACAAAACAACCAATATTGGAAAAGAGAAGCTGAAAGCGTATACTTTGAGAGATTTGAGAGGATCCTGTCAATCAGGAATACCTGCTGTTTGTTCTGCCTCACTGATCCCTTGAAGTTTCTTTTCTTTATTTCCCCTTTCTTTCTTTTTCTTTTTCTTTTTGTTGTTGTTCTTTTGTTTTATTTTGTTTTGTTTTGTTTTTGAGACATGTTTTGGGTTTATCTGCGTAACAGTCCTAGCTGTCCTGGAACTCCCTTTGTAGACCAGGCTGGCCTAGAACTCACAGAGATTTGCCTGCCCTCTACCTCCCAAGTGCTGAAGTTTCCTTTCTGTAGTTATTTTATTATTATTATTTAATTGGAAATTTCACCAGAGGAAACTCCTCACTCTTTATTTTTTGCTATTCCTGGGGCTCTCTAGATTGGGAGCTCAGTTCTTTCTGAGAGTTTTACTCTTTGGTTTGATGTACTGGTGCCACCTGTCTGCTAATCTGTCTATCTTTTATTGCCTATTTATTATTTTATTTTTATTTTCCTTGTATTAGTAAATTCACTCAACTGAAACCAAAAGCACAGCTATTTAGATCATTCTCTGTACCAAACAGAAACCCACTCTTACCCTGTCAAATAATTTACTCTCCTATCTAGCTTTGAACTGGAGACTATGCAATTAAATGTTGAGCAACAAAGACAGGTTCTGATTTGATATGGTTCTTGGAAAATGAGAAATCCTGATGAAAAATCAACACTGTGGATAAAATGTACTTTCCCACTGGAAAGACTATGAATTGAAAACAAACCAGCAATGGAATATATAAATGTTGCCATTACTTTGTTTAGAGGGTTTTGCTTGCAAAACTAGTACCTTTTTCAAAAACAAATGCATAGCGACTTGATGTGTTTAGGGTCAAATTAACCGAAGTTCATTCTGAAAGAGTCCACTAGCACTGAGATGGTGAGGGAGAATTGTCTGTATTCTGTCAATCATGATTTAAATAAATGCCAATTGGCCATTAGTCAGGCAGGAAGTATAGGCGGGTCAACCAGACAGGAAGTAGAGGCGGGTAGAGGAGAACAGGAGAATTCTGGGAAGAAGGAAGCTCTTCCCGAGACTCCTGCCCAGACCACCGAAGAAGCAGGATGTCACATGCCCTGCTGAAAAAGGTACTGAGCCATGTGGCTAACATAAAATAATGGGTTAATATAAGCTACAAGAGCTAATAAGAAGCCTGAGCTAAGGGGCCAATAAATTTATCAATAATATAGACCTCTGTATGATTTTTCTTTGGGGCTTAACGACTGTGGGACCTAGTGGGAGGACAGAAATCAAGCAGGCCCCTCATGCTACACTGAGAAATCTTTTAAGCTTGTGTTATCTGCCTTGAGGACTTATGGAAAGTAAAATTTTATTAGCCCCTCCTCTCTCATTTTGTAAAGCTCAAATTTTAAAACCAGAAATAGCAATACTGCCTGAAATTACTTTTCAAAATTAGCCTTGACAGTTTTCTTCAAGTTTCATTAAGATAAATTTTTCATAATGATTCCATTACAAAAGAAACCTATATTCCCCAAGTATTAAAAATTATTTGTTTTAAATATTTATAGAGATGAACATAAAAATTCTTTTCCATAAAGTATATAATGGCTACATTGTGAGTACTTTAGTACAGTGAGTGAGATTTTAGTATCATAGATATTTCTCTTCTTTTTTTCTTTTTTGTGATTTTTGTTGTTGCTGCTGTCTTTTTAATTCATATTTCTCATACTATACAAGGTACAAAGCTGCCAGATTTACCTGAAAAACAGATGCTAGATTCCATGATGTTGTGGCTTTTATTAAATGGGTATTCAAAGGCTGTATAATTAAGGAGATTTACTAATTTTCACTCTAAATTCTCTTTTGTATATCCACAAGTTAAGGCAGCAATGTTTACATAGGTTTCCATCACGATAACCAAGCTAGGGTTGGATTAAGTGGATGTTCTAGAAAGTTTTCAGGGTTAAAGGTTATACATCAGAATGCGCTTCACTTTCTCCACTGAGATCAGCTTCTCTTAAAAAAAATTAATGGGCATTCTTCTACCAAGAACAAAGAAAATAAACATATTACATGGGGCAAACAAGCAATGCCAAAATTGATAGTATTTGTAAGGGTAAAAATCTGAATTCCCTACCATTGTTTATAAATGAAATATTAATAATCAATAGAAATTAAATTATTAGAGCAAATATTAAATAAAGATTTTACATCTGAATTTCTAAAGTTTTTATCTATGCTATTTTGTACATGGACTATATGGATAGGCTTATTTAATATAGATAATAAATTTTGCTAATGAGTTATTTTTTTCAATACAATGAACTTTCATCAAAATAACTTTACTTATTGTCTTTCTGGCAGCAAAACAGCTCTCTTTCATTTTTATTTACTTAAAGCAAAAGAAAAATGAACAGATGTGTTATTTACTACTGCTGAATAATTATTATAAAATTTAGCTACTTTATTTTAAATATAGCTTATATATAGTCTCAATACTAGGAAAAGTTGAAGTTTCAGAATTTCCCACAGTTTCACTTAAGAAATAACATGATATGAACTGGCATATGATGTGAGAATGCCTCATTCGTTATCTATATTTAGGACCCTGATTGACAAGTGTGCTACATTAATTTTAGAAAATTTCTTTTGTCTCTCCTACTGCTAGATGTAGCTCATTCTTTATCTTGGTAGAATATAGGAAAACAATAGTGTCACAACTGCTTCATATCCTCCAGAGAGCTTGAAGCAATCTCAGTTTTACCTTATTAAAATAGTAGAAATAGAAGATAACTCAGTGTTCAAAAGCAACCTTTTATACTATTTTTTTTTTTGCAAGAATAGCTGCTCTGCAGAAATCACATTCTAATAAACTAATGAAATGGATATGGTGTGAGAGGAAGATTTATTTTTTTAAGAGATGGGACTCTGCAGTACTGTATTTTAAGAGAAACAATTGGCTTCCTAGAAGAATATGACTCATGTCCTAAGCATTCGTATGTTGCCATTGATATTGAATTGGAGGATTAACTTTAAGTTCCTTGTTGAAACATGTAGAGTGAAGCAACCAGTAACTGAATGCATTGTTTGAAAACTGCATTGCTATAGAGTGCTGTGTTGCAGACATTCATCTAAGATTTCTGTTTATCTAAATGTCATGAAGATTATGCTGAAAGAAGATAGAATGGTATTTTTTTTCTACTTTGGTTAATATATACCCTGGAAAGGTTGTGCACGCTAAAGCTACCATCTCATGTGTCTCTCTTATTTCATTAATTCGTGTTATTAAAATGTTTTATGTCTTCCCACTGACCAAGGTAGTAAACTTATTTTGTCCTTTCCTGTCATATGTTTACCAAGAATAGTATAGCCTACAGAGTTTAACTACCATCCAGATATTGGAGTCTCTAATCATAAGGCTAAAAATTATCGTGGATTAGCAAAAACTTTTTCTTCCTTAAAAATTTACTCATAATGCTTCCCTGTCCCATTGACCTATGTCAAGCAGTAGAAATAAGAATAGTTTATTCCAGAATATTTTAGACATGAGAGAAATGTATGTGCCTATCTGTCTGTGATATCCAAATTCTTCCAACATTTTACCAAGGTATGCCCATCTATACAAGTGGTGAAGAATGTGAGAGACTGGTCATGGTCAAGTATGAAGATTTGATTTCCAAATAGGTAAAATAACAAGTTAAATAATCTTCTTTACAGAAGAGGCTGTTAATGATACACCCACAATACACGCACACACACACACACACACACACACACACACACACACACACACAAACTATTGCCAGGTTTCCTTAACTTAGGTGTTTCTAAGTGCAATATTTTGTGTGTGTGTGTGTGTGTATGTATGTGTGTGTGGGTGTGTATCCGTTTTCAGAATCTGCCACTCACTTAGGTGCTTTTACATAGGATGAAAAAATGAGTAGACATGGAATTTGTTTGTCTGAAAGGATAAGAAATTGATCATATAGGATTTTCCTTTTCAAGTCATGCAGAATATGTCTCTAGAAAACCAAACCATTAGCAAACTCATGAGCAAATATGCATAAAATTAGCCAGATAAGATTTTGACTCAGCTGCAGTTTCCTTTAATATACATATGTATGTATATACAAATATATATACATATGTATATATTTAACACTTCACTTTTAATCCCAATAGCTGCAATGAGGATGTGAAAAAAAGTTTGATATTTTTATATAACTTAATTTGATTAACTTAAATCTTCCATCAATATATTTTATTTCTGAAATGTGTTATTCTCAGCTGTTATAATATTCCTGCTGCTATATCACATAGTTTATATTTTATTCTTAATTTTTTGCTTTTTTTAGTGCAAGCTTGGATTTCATTGTGTTTAGTACGATATGCCTAACTATTTAGCCACCCTACACAGTTAATTGTCCGAACATTTTAGGCCTAACCTTATAATAATCATGAGCTAAAGAGGAAAGAGGGTAAGTAGACAGAAGTTTGTAAGCATAAACCAGGAATAGTTGTCAAGTAGAGATGGCAAGACCCATTTCCCTACTCACTTTTCTTCATACCAGACATAGGTTGACAGTCAAAGGTGTATGTATGTGTGTGAGTATGCATCTCTGTGTGTATGTATGTACTCCCACATGACATACCAAATTTACCTGCTGTTGGAAAATAAGACATTAAATATATTCAATACACAGTAAATCAACAAATGACAGTCACTGAACACTTTCTCTTTTCCTGTGTCTACTGAACAGTAAAAGCATGTGCATAATGTTTGCACCAAAGGGAAGCAGGGGGTACAGAAGAAAAAGCCAAAGAGGATGGGATTGCAGAATAGAAGAAAGACTGTTGTGTACTTGCATTCATTTGTTACTGCTTCCTCCATTTTTCTAACCTACATTGCAAGAAAAGATTGGTTTTTCACACCTGGAGATCACAAAACCTCGCATGAGGTCTAGCTGTAGAATTAAATGTGAGTCTTCAAGCTGCACTTCCATTAGGAGATATGCTTTCTTCCATTTAGTCAATCCTTGTCTTCTCACTTTGGTAGAGAGGGCAGGTTTCAAAGCCAGTAATAAAAAGGTGTGTGAGTGTGTGTGTGTGTGCATTTGTGTGTGCGTGTGTGTGCCTGCCTATCTGCCTGTCTGTCTGTATATTGCTCTGCAAACATAAAGATAAAGATCATATACATAGGATATTGAAATATCAGGAGCATGCTAAAAATCAGTCAGTGGGTTTCTCTTTTGTTTTAAGTCAATATATGTCCTCTTAAATAAAATTTCCACAGCTCCTTTAAAGGAAGTCATAGTAAATTACTATTGCAACAGTCTTCTCATCTCTTTGTATGGACCCACGTTTCCAGGATACCTAAGATGTCATTTTCATACCTCTTAACCCTGGGAATCTGCATTTTAGAGGAAAAATTTATCTCTACCATAAAAATGTCAGAAACCAGGAAACTTCTGTAATAATAGTAATTGAATATTTTATGAGTTTTTGATCCCAGGACACTGTCTTCTACTCAAATATCAAAAGTTAGTGCTAGTGCCTAGGAATACACGGAGAATAATCTTTGGGAATGATACAAGGGCAGGAACCAGGCCTTGTTATTTTTGTACCCATATTACCCAAGTGACCATTTAGTCCATTTTAATTCTTTGATACTTTTCATTGGATTGAACTAAATTTGCTAACACTCAGAACCCAAAATTATTTTCTTAACTGTAGTAACATTAGTATGGCTCCACTTTTGTGGTAATATTTCACCTTGTCTATGGGATTCTTGTTAGAAAAAGCAAATATATCATAGTGGTATTTTCTCCCTACTTGAAATACATTTTGTTTATAAGCTGATATCCTTTCACCTGAAAATTTTGCAAGGGGCATCGTATTGAGAAGGAGGGAATCTCATTGCATCATAGCACCCTTGAAAACTGATAGGCAACTTAAGTCCAATAAAACAGCAGAGACATGTAGAAAATGATGCTTTGGCTAAAGTGTATCTTAGAAAATAAGGAATCTAATTACCTTCGGGTTTCTCATATTTGAACCAGGCTACAAATGAGCTATATCCAGGTACAGAAAAACCAACAATATTTTATTTATAATCTTATTTTAAGTTTTTGAACTACAAATTCTGGTTCTAGAGTTTTTTTTTTAAAGTCATGGGTTTTATAGATGTTCATATGTAAATTAATCTGTTGTTTGCTTACTTTTTTTCTTTCTCCACAGAATGTCCTCCTCATAAATACAGAACAGATCAATACATGAAAAATATAAGATCTTGCATTTTTCCTCATTCTTTCTTAAAAATCTATTTCTAATATTGCATTCCCCATTGGACTACTTCAGAAGGGCATGAAGAAAAAATGAAAAAAATGAAAAATAATTAGAGAGATAAAGAGACAAAATAGACTGGATCTCACCACTAGAATTCACCATAAAAATCTCAAAGTGTAACAGAATTCTTACAAAATTTCCTAGACCAGTTCTTTAGAGAATTGAGATCTATGAAAAATATGGCAATCAGGGAAGGGAGGGAGGAGGTGTGGGAAAATAGTAAGTGCAGCAAAAACAGGTTCTGAGGAATACACATAATTTTGTCTGCTTTAGATCACAATAGAATTTTTAATAAATAAATTTCTTTTCTTTTTTGTTTTTTTTGTAAAGACACTTTTTTGAAACAGTAGATTTAGCCCAGTCATTTGTGTCATTTTTTTAATAAACTGTCTTTTTTGATTGTTTGTTTTCTGTAACTGTAAATTTTTATATTTGAGTCTCTTGTACATTGTCTTTAGAGTTCATTCGGATCAATAACGGTTCATGCACTGAACTGTGTATTGAATTTATTGTGTTTACTGTTGTTGTGTGGTTGAAGGGAGATTTGTAAGAGTTATAGTGGTTTAGATGCTCATGTTCAATTGCAGGCATGGGCAGGTGACTTTCCATAGGTGTATCCCCAGTGAGCTCATCATCCACGTTAATGATTTCAACAGTCCTTGTTGGAGCATGGTGGTTTTGCCGATGGTGCTGCTTCCTCATCTTGTAGAAAATGACCAGCATCACAGCAGCCATGAGTGTGATGGCCACAAAACACCCAATAATGATCTTGGTTGTTTTCATGACCTCATCAATTCCTGGGATACCACTGTTGATGTCAGTAACTGGGATGGTGAATGTTTTTTCTGTTGACCTTGTGCTCTGTGGCGTAAGAGATGTGGTTGCGTTAGTAGTCTCCCAATCTATCACTGGAGTGGGACCCACATTGTTATCTGTGGTTCGTGCCTCATCCTGAGAAGGTTCCATAGTCTCTACTGTTACAGTTGAAAAGTAAGAGAAAGGAGTAGTGGTTGCTGCAGTAACATTCAAGGTGGCAGAAGCAGTAGTGTTGCCAACAGAATTACTCACCATACATGTGTACATGCCTGTGTCTTGCACAGTTACATTTGTGAAATTTAACGTGCCATCACTAAGCACAGCTATCCGCACTTTGTATGCCCCATGGGTCATGACTGTTCCATTTGGAGTAATCCAAGACACGGAAGTCAGGGATGTAGACGCCCGACATTTTAGCTCAGCTGCCATGCCTTCAGTGACATTGAGGTCTGCGGGAGGTTCCACAATCACCGGAGCATAGCATGTGAAATAATTCTGGTCCAGCTCTCCGATATATCTCCCTTTCAGATTGGGGGGAGTGTTACACCTGGCACAACAAGCTGTGTTCGAGGGAGCCATGTCTCGTATCCACCAGCTGAGCCACAGGATATCACAGTTACAATTCCATGGGTTGTGATGAAGGTGTATCCTCTCTAGATGATGCAAGGGTGTGAAGAGGTCATGAGGCAGTAATGTTAGATTGTTGTGTGCCAGGTTGATCTCCACTAATGACTGGAGATTATCAAAGGCATTGCGTTCAATCACTTGAATCTGAGACTGTATCATCCACAGTTTTTGAAGGTGCATCAACCCCTGAAAAGAGCCAGGTCTGATTGCAGACAAATGGTTCCCAGAAAGATCTAGTTCGTCCAGTTTGATGAGTGGCGTGAGGTTAGGGATTTCACGGAGGTTGCACATGGCAAGGTTCAAATACCTCAAGTTGGACAGACCTTCAAAGGCACCTTCTGAGATGTAAGAAAGCCTTTTTAATTCCCCCAAGTCTAGGCGGCGCAAAGAAGGGATTCTGTTAAAAGCATAGGAAGGGATGCTTTCAATGGGGTTGTTGCGCAACCAAAGCTCCTTCAGTTTAGACAGATACACAAAAGCTCCATTTGGGATGGTAGTAAGACGATTGTCAAAGAGTTCCAGAGTGTTGAGATTCGCCAAACCATTGAAGGCCCCAATTTCAATGGTTCGAATATGATTCCTGCTCAACTGGAGGATTTCCAAGTGCCTTAGGTGCTTGAAGCTGTTCACTTTGATGATCTGGATCTGGTTCTCATGGAGGTTCAGCAGCCTTGTGTTGGTGGAGATGCCATCAGGAACCTCACGAAGGTTCTTGCGAACACAAATCACCTTGCTGAACTGGTTGCTGCAGGAGCACACTGAAGGGCAGGTTTGAGCTCGTACCAGACCAGCCACCACAAGAAGTTGAAGAGCCAACAGCACCACAAGCAGGGGGTCAAATAGGGCCCTGTTAAACCTAGGACCTATCATTATCTGCTGTGGATGTAAGGTCATCTTGTTCAACATTCATAATTTATCTGGTGTTGGTCCTTCTGGAGTTCAAACAGTCTGAAAAACAAGACAAACCAAAAAGTATTAATTCTTCAAATATCTTCCTAGAGTACTACTAGTGACGTATTTGTATGCGCTAAGGCCAATATTGGTAAAAGTACCATTAAACTTAACTAATTGCATTCCTCATCTTTATATTTTCAGTTCTAAGCAAGATGTCTGGCTGAGAATCACCAAAAGTAGAAACAATGATGATAATAACAATGCTTAAAGTTTTCTCAATTTTCACAGTGTGGTAGGTAATAGTTTCAGTTCTTTATCTGCATTAACTTTGATTTAATTAATTTAATAGCTTTTGTGGCAAACAAATGTAATAACTCTTGGTGGGGTACGTTGCCAATATTCACAGAGAATTATTTCTGTAGTCCAAATTACCATTCAGTCACCATTTGTATACAATCAGATGATTAATCAAAAAGAAATGGAATATTGAGACAGAGAGCCCCAATGTCATGCTTAACAACTGCCTACTTGTATAGAAGCCAGTGCAAAAAGGTTACGTCATGAATTTCATCCTCTTCTTCAGTGTCCATCTCAGATGAGAAATGTACAGAAAATAAAATTCAGTCACTAAACTCAGCCAACTAAAACTTCCCATGCAAAATCATTAAGAAGGAGCCAATCTATGAAATCCTTCCTCTGTGGCAAGCTATAGAGTTCATAAATAAAGTTATCCAGGAATGACTAGCTTCTGACGTCTAGCAAAAAGCTAAATGTGTGATGTCTTGTTAAAAATTATTAAGAATTTTTAATTGATGACAACTTATCTTTAACTAAGACCAAAAATGTCTAACTGTCATCTGGTTTACAACTGTACATAGTTCATGTATGTGTCAATCCCAAGTATTTTCTCAGTGTTTAAAACACCCCTCTGACTTGGAGACTATTCTCCTCTCCCCTTTGAAGAGTAAGAATCATAAGAGAAGAAACATACAAGAAGCCATATGGTTAAAGTGCAAAACCAAGACTCAGAGCTCATCAGATTGGTCCCACAGTAGAAACATCTTATGAACATGGTAGTATAGAACAAAACTTAGCAGGTAATATATTTCACAATTAATTGATCTGATCATGAGCTTCCGCAGAGATTTATATATGTAACTCAGTTATTCAGTATAATATAGTCTGATGTCTGCAGTTGATGGGTTACCTGCTAAGTCACTTTTATAAATATCAAGTGTTATTTACAGAAAAAAATGGGTGTTAATGGGATAATGACTTGTGTCCTTATTATTATGGATTTTGTACAATTGGGGAAATAAAACAAGCTATTTTCTGCATTTTCCAACAGTAACTGCTAAGTGTAATTTATCAATTTAACTGACCATAAACCGTGTGTCTGTGTATAATATATCCCAATGTCTCTTGTTACCATGTTGCTCCTATGAATCTTTTAGAAAGAAAGAATGGAGGGAGTGAGAGGGTTACAACATCCTAAAACTGGACAAGATTAGTTACAGCACTGGGCAAGTTATTTATATTTTCTGTGGCCCAGTGTCTTCTCCTCACTGGTAAAACAGAAATAGCAACATCACTCATTCTTTAAGGTTGTGAGGATAAAAGTTAATGCAAATAAATATATAAAATAAACCTACCTTGTTATGAAAATTGAGTAAATGTTTGACATTTATATTATTATCAATGTTTCTATTTTTGGAACTTCTAAGCTAGACATATTACTAAAGTTACTAGCAATGTAAAGATGAGGGATGCAATCCTTGTCCCTGGGGAAATGCAATTTAAATGGTAAATAATCAGGGGAATATATGTGTACAATAATCTATGTTCATCACTATGAGACAAGATATTGGCACCAGACCCCAATAACAGAGTAGCATATTGCTGGGAAATCACTGGGGGATTTAAAGAAGAAGGTCATATTTTTCAGGTTGGTACTAGTTGATGAAAAAAATAAAGAAGGATAGAGAGATCAGCTTGACCTAAGACCAGAGGTATATGGTAAGTGTCAGTATATCCAGGGCACACTAAGCTTCCTTTGTTGCAGGAGAATTAAAGACTTGAAGATGAGGGAGAAATCAAGAGAACTACGTCAATGTTAGCTGTCCTCAATTCATCTTATAGACAACATACTTATTTATGAAAGAAATTCAAATTTTGCTTTGTTTTAAGGGATAGACTAATATAACGGAAAGAGGAGCTTTGCAAAAATGTCAAAGCAAAGAACAATTAGGATGATATATTGTCCCCAGTGAGCCTTGGAAAGGAGCCAGGAACAAAGGCAAGTCCAGATTCCCATCTGTCAGCCCTATACATACCACTGGAGGATAGGAAGAAGGTCTGGCTTCACCACTCCCCTTGGTGATGAGATCCCCAGTGTAAATTAGCATATGTTACCAGCAACATTATCATAGGACACAGAAGACAGAAATGTGGCCTTCCCAAGCACAAGTGTGCTCCTAGCAACCCCAACTGTCATTAGCCTATTAAGCATATTAAGGGTCTCCCTGAAAGAGACCCTGCTCTCAATAGGATCCTATCAAAAAGCCTAGGCTACCTCTTTGCTCATATTCTCATTCCTCCCACTCTTCAACTGGACTTTGGGAACTCAGTCCAGTGCTCCGTTGTGGATCTCTGCCTCTGCTTCTATCAGTTGCCGGATGAAGGTTCTATGGTAATATTTAAGATATTCATGAGTCTGACTACATGGCAAGTCCAGTTTGGGCAACTTCTCGTCTTAGGGTCTTCACTGGGGTCATCTTTGTGAATTTCTGGGATTTTCTCTAGTGCCAAATTTCTTGCTAGCCCCATAACAGCTCCCTCAATGAAAACATCTTTTTCCTTTCTCTCCATCTCTGTTTTTCCCCCATCTCGACCATCTGTCCCCTCAAGTTCTCCTCCACCCTCCCTTTCTCTTGAAGGAGATTCCCACTGAAACAGCTGACCTGAGCTAATGGGAGCCCAACTCTAGCCTGATAGCAAGAGAACCAGCATAGGCCCACACTAGGCCCTCTGAATGTGGGTGACAGCTGTATAGATGGGGCAGACTGTGGGGCCACTTGTAGTGAGACCAGGATTTATCGCTACTGGTTGTATTGACATTTTTGAACACTTGTCTTTGTAGGAATACCTTGCTAAGTCTAGATATAGTGTGCTGGGCCTTGGTTCTGTCTCAAAGCAATGTGCTAGAATTTGTTGACTCCCCATGGGAAGCCTTACTCTCACTGAGGACTAGATGGGGGGGTTGGGATGAAAGAGAAGGTGGACAGAGCAGGAGGAGAGGGGGGAGTGGGAATGGGAATTGCTATACAAAATGGGAAAAGTCAGTGTCATTTTCTAAATAAATAAATAAATAAAAGCCTAGGCTGCTTTCAGTTCTAAGCACTTGTTTGGTTCCTCTCACCATCATGACAAAGAAACTTAACAAAGCACTGTGAATTCATCTTTCATTTCCTAGAATCCTCAGGTACACTGTTCTACTTCCATTATTAGGGCAACTAAAGTTTTAAGTTGAGTTTTTATACCACCTGTGACAAGGTACTTGTTCTAGGTTTGATTGTATTTGTTCTGCTTTGTTTCTATAGACCCAATGAGAAGAGGTGTCCCATCTGACAGCCTCCCATTCCCATGTGCCTCTTGCTAACACTGACTAGCATAGTTAAGCACTAAATATAATGCTGTTAAAAATTCTGAAAATATGTAATATCTTACTAGGGATCATTGTATATATTGGATAATATTTTCTAATACATTAATTATGCCTTTTTATGTTCTGTCTTGATAGTTTCATACTCAGGGTCTTTGATGAAATTTAGCTATTTAAACATCCAGCAGGCATAGTGTCTTGCGTCATCACACCATTACAGCAATGGAACCAAAGCCATGTCCTAAATGATAATTCAAAACAATATATTGCTACTAGCTGTTTTCTTGGGTATTTTACAAAGCAACAAAACACTGACTAAGGCAGAGCCTTTATAAACACTCAGACCACCACAGTTTTACTTTACTCACTTCAAGAGCTGGTAACAAGCATCAGAGGACAGCTCAAAAGACTAAAATTATACACTTCTAGACCGCACCCATACTTGTAATAAAAACCCAGAGACAGAATGTGGGGTTCAACTTGAAGGCCAGAAAAGCAAAACAGTCAGTTACTCTTATCCCCACCTCAGTCCAAAATGGTGATCCTGTCTCCAAGAATCTCAGAACTAGACTGTGTGAGAGCTGTCTCCTTCCATCTTACACTTCTCTCTAGTGCTGGGATTAAAGGCGTGCACCACTATTGCCCGGTTTCTATGGCAAACTAGTGTGTCTACTGGGATTAAAGATGTGTGTCACCACTGCCTGGTTTGTAAGGCTGACCAGTGCAGTTATTCTACTCTCTGAACTTCAGGCAAGCTTTATTTAGTAAAATACAAATGAAATACCTCTACATATATTTTTGTCTTTTCTGTCTCATGACAGACTCCAACTATTCCCAGAGATTCCCCTTCTCCTTTAGAATCCATAACTAAAAATTCTCTTTTTATTTGCACACTTTTCTTGGCTTGTTGTCCTCCACATACAAGAACAATTACAGAACCTTTTCTTTAAACAACAGATCCTGACTCTTTAGTGGAGCTGGGGAGTAAACTGGATAGGTCTCATTGCCCCATCAAAATCAAGACAAGTATGTGCTTACAGATGTTACATATAGAGTGATGATGTCTGCATGGGAATGTACACTACAGGCACATGTATTTGGATTTCAGCTGTTGTCACTGTTTGGAGATGTTGTAGGACCTTGGAAGGTAGGGGTCTATCTGTAGAAAATGGACATTGCATCATCCTCAGAGATATGAGAAAGCATTCTTAGGTTCTTGCCATCATAGTCAAGATCATCCCCAATGTTTGTACCAAGGATCACTCCGCGCTGTGAAACCTTGAGATAAAATAAGTTGTTGCTCTCCGTATTGCTTCTATAGGGTATTTGTCACAAAAACAAACCAAGCAACACTCTGGATCAAACTAATAGTTATCACTTTCCTTACATTTAAACAAAACCTTCAAATATTTCCCTCCTCTTGAGCATGTCCAGCTGGTACACTTGTGGTATAGAGGTCATGGAAGAAACTAACCAGTTGCTGATTAGATAGGTATGTTCCACAACATACCTATCACTATTATTTACAACAATGTATGGCTAGACAGAAAATATACCCGAGAGAAAACCAACCCCATTTTTTTCTGCTAAATTGACATAATATTAAACCAACTCCTAAAGACATCACTATACCCAATGATTAAGATATCTCTCAACCCTCAGCAAAGAAGCTATGTTTGCAATAGATGATCAACACAGAGATGCAGAACCAGACAAAGTATAGAGAATAAGAGTCTACAGATTGTCTAGGTCTAAATGGAAGATATATACTGAACCTCCCTTACAAGTGCTCGGGCACCGTTGTGGAACATAAGAAGTAGAGTCCAAGAGTCATGGGTAGTGTATGAGTAAATGTAAAGAGGGACGTCTGAGCACACCTAAGCAGCTACACATATGAACATAGTTGTTTGTGATGGAAAGCACAAGAACTGTGAAAGCCCAAACCATACCAAATCCCATCACGGAGAAAAGAGTTAAGCATAAAGTTTTACCTCCTAGCCAAAGAGCTATTGCAAATTGTTAGCTGCTGGATAAGAAGGGTCAGTGTTTTTCTGAGCGTAGTCCCTGGTAATTCTACAATAGCCCAATGGAAGGTCACACATCCTAGAATATTCAATCACACAAATTGCTTGATGGGTGTTGGACAGGACACAAAAGTAGGAGAGAAAAAAAGAAGGATGTAGATCTTGGAAGAATTGGCAAAAGAAGAGTTTATACGACGAAAATAAATACATAAAATTCTCAAAGAATCAATACAAATAAATATTTTTATTCCTGTTGGTTTATATTTTTTGGTAGGAAGCATTGTAACTTGCATCAGTCTTGACTATGGACAGTTTTACATGTGACTTCCTTTTCCACATTACTTTAAGGTTATTGAGCATAAAAGGTTATATTGCAAAGTTGTTTATTCATAAACCAAAACATGTTTTTTTTTATAAGGTTGGCTTCTCTGGGCCCTTTTCCCCTCTCCTTTATCCTTCCTACATATCATGGCCCTCCTTACAAAATCCTAGCAAATGGAGCAGTACAGCTTAGTTGTAAATACCTTAGATGTAAAGACAATAAGTTCTTATTCTGTCACCACATTTTCTATACTGTAGGTCTCAATAGACAATGGAATTTATAGCCATTTGCAAATCTTTGTGCCATTGAAACTGGGAGGCTTATTTCAACTTTTTATTTATACCTTCTGTGAAAGGTAACACTTCTATTCACTCCAAAGTTCTTTGTTAAGACATTCACATAACACAAGTTACTGCTTATGGTAAGTAGTATAGAATATGCATTTAACACATCTTAAAATTTAAGTGGTAAAGACACTATTTATTCCTTCAGTACACCCTTTCTATCTTCAAGTCTCTTCTTTTCAAATTTAGATTCCATATATAAAGAAAACATGAGACACTCGTCTAGCATTTTTGCTTTACACAATGATTATCAGATCCATCTATTTTCCAGAAAACAACAACCCATTCTTCAAAGAATGATGAAATATCTCACAATCAGGGTTATCATAAGGATTAGTTGACATGATCCTGAATATACATGGGCATATAAATACTGTTGTCACTTCTAGGTTGTATGAGTCTCTTATTCTTCTTTACCAAGCTAGGTTTGTAGTCTCTGCTTCTGGCTTCCTTCAAGGTCATTGTATTATTGAAATTAATAAAGTTTTCTAATGAATCAGTCATAAGCAACGATCTATACATTATACTTGGTTCAAAGCTAATTTATAACCTATAGCAAATAATACTTGGTACATTGCACTGAATCAAATAAACTACTATCAACAAAAGATTTTCTACTTTAAATCCTAAATTATATTATTTTTCATCAAAAGACAAACTTCAACATCTCTTTTATAAAACCATTTTATCACATCAAAAGGAAATCAATTTAAACTATGCACTATCCATTACAATGCCATCTCGCAGTGTTTACTTACAGGTAGATTTCTATGGGATTTGAATTAAACTACTATGCTTTTAGCTATGTCCTGAAAGCTATCTTGAAATTTTGTCTGACTTGAGCATATGCAGACTTCTACATGCTCTTAGAACCACTGTGAGACCATCCATGTAACTTCTCTCTTGTGTCAGGGAAACCCCGTGTCATTATACATGAGCACAAACAGGGGAACTGTGTCCAGCATTGCTTGCTTTTACAATCTTACTGTCCTTTCATGACAATCTCTGAACCTTGGAAAGATGTGGATGACATGGAGATGTCTCATTTAGGGCTGTGTACTCCATAGTCTCTTATTCTCTAAGCATTCAATTGATAGAGAATTTTAATTGCTTTCTACTAAGAGAAGTTTCTCTCACCCTGCACAAAACTGAACTCTAGGTGCATCAAGGACCTCAACATAAACTCTACGACTTGAGATGATAGAGGAAAAATTAGGGATTATGATTGTATTTTCATGTTTGTAAAAGGATTTTCTAGAAAAGATCTTGGTAGTTCAGTAATCAAGACCAATAACTGCCAAAAAGGATGTGATGGCTGTACTTGGTTGTCAACTTGGCAACACATGCACTTAACCAAAACCCAAATAAAGTGGCAAGGTGGAATTTTTCTTAATTATGTTGGATTTTTCTTAGTTAAATAATTTGAAAGGGAAAAAGCCACTTTTAACCTGGGCAGCACTTGTGCTGACAGCCTATGTAAATGGAAGCAAAAGTCATTTGAGTTTTGCCTGCTTGATCTCTCTCTCACTGGCAAGTCCATTCCTTAATTACAATTAAAACTTATGTATTCAGAATTCTTATAAATACTGAAGACCACCTAGGACATTCAACCTCATGGACTGAACTACTGATGGTTTCTTGGACTGTCTGTTAGTAGATAGCCATTTTTGGACTAGGAGACCCTTCTCTCTAGTTCTAACACTACAAGTAAGCACCAATATGCCAGGTTTATGAGATACTGGTGATAGAACCCAGGTCTTCCTGCATGGGGAAACACTCTACTGAGTAATTCTTGAGCCTAGATGCATTAACTTTTTCCTGCAATACTTCCACAGAGATCTATACTCTGAGATTAATAAAGTCTCTCATAACACCTTGTTATGTTCATCCACTTACATTTTTATGACCTAGTTCCCATTGAAAAAATATCCTCGAACCTAATTCTCTAGTTTGAATAAAGTATGAAAACATGAACAGATCTTTACCACTATACTCATTGACATTCTTAAATGGTTTTGAGGAGCTTTGCACTTTTATCACAGTGAAGAATGAAATCAGATATTTTAATAGACTGAGACCAAGTCACTTTAAGAGTATTTTTGTCACATCAAAAAGTATGCTATTTTTTTTGTTGAAAAGTTTTTATTACAGCCATTCTGTATGTGCACATATACATAGAAAGCATTTATGTCCGTATCTATACATATGCACACACTTCCATGTTCCTCTGTGTGCATATTCAGGAGATACCCATCTTCAGGACAGTAAGAGTAGATGTGGTAGAATGTTATTTTTTACATGGTAATTTAGCATCATCTGAAATCCATTATACCACATGTTTTCTTTACACCATTCCAATTCTTTACTCTTTTTGAGAAACAATTAAATTCTAAAGACTCTGCCTCCCCCAGGAACAATGGTCCTGTGTTTATAGGTGAATACGTTTCTGTTTAAGATAGGGCTAGACAAACTTGTCTGAAAATTCCCACACACTAAATGTTTTAGCCACGGAAATCTGCTGCTGTAGCAGTCGCGAACTGCCTGACACCCAGTGGTGTCAAACTACTTATGGTCACAGATTTCTCATGCAATCGCCTCAAGTTCTGAAATATTACCCCTCCTACCTCTACCTTAACAGTTAAAATTCAAAGATATTCTAGTTTGCATGATACATAGGAAAGACCGGCAGGCCAACATATAGGCTGTAAACTGTTAGCAACATGGGCAGAATGGCTTCTGTTGTTCAATACAGGTTAATTCTGGACATGGGACAAAAGTTACCCAGTACATCCAAGGAATTTTCAGCTTAGTAGATTCTAAACTATTTTCCTTTCATAAATAATCAAATGTGGAAGTGGGGCTGGATATCGAATTCTGTATTCTGTTTGAGGATTGCTCTGAGGAGATGAGACACCTGAGGTTGCAGCCATCCTGTTGAAAGGGAAGTTGAAGATGATATTCCAAAAATAGAAAAAAAATGCAAAGAACTTACTTCTTAGATGTTGTGATAAACAGCTGAATTATTTAACATATCAAATGGTTCTTCTGTGGACATTTTTTTAATCCTAACAAACTATTGATACTTGACTGTGGGGAGTTTCTTTGTGCCCCCCCCAGGTTATGTGCAACTAAATCTATTATGATATATCCCCCCCTCTCTCTTTCTCTTTCCCCCTCTCTCTCCCTCT
The DNA here is from genome assembly GCA_004026605.1 of Ondatra zibethicus. Lineage (NCBI taxonomy): Eukaryota > Metazoa > Chordata > Mammalia > Rodentia > Cricetidae > Ondatra > Ondatra zibethicus. The sequence goes on along the minus strand of PVIU01013064.1, from coordinate 763 downwards.
CTCCCCCATGCTCTCTCAAACTCATTTCAATTTAGGATAATACCAAAGAAAAGAGAAAAGAAGTTAAAAAATTCAAAGTTTGATAACACTATGCATCTTGAATCTTCCTCAGAAAATTAATCAGTTACCCTGAATTGGTTGTAAGAAAATTACTTAAATTTATTCCCACCAGGACAAGATGAATATCTACTGAAAAAACATTTATCAACCTCTCTTTGTATTTTAAAACTGCTGGAAGAGAAAATGGCACAAATTAAATCACAATATTAGCAAAGGGAGTTCACTCCTTAAAATCAAATTTGCTTTTATCAGTATTTCCTAATATCATTCTTCTTTTTCCCTATTTTGAAATCCAGCCTTGCAAGGATTGAGCTTTCCCTCTACTGTGTGCAGAACTACATAGACCTGCAGAATTTCAAGGATCTTTTTATATATAAATAAGCCACTGGCTGACCCTCTATGTAAATGTAATAAAAACACTACAGAATTTAAATGGTTGCAATCCAGGGACTTGACCTGTCAAGTCAACAGACAACTGCTTCTTTAAGCACAGTGTCTTTGCAAATGTTTCTAAAATGATATTTTAATTTTAGAAGGTTTGTTTCATGAGAAAGAATCTGTCTCCACACTTGTGACTTTAAGAAGACTTGCCTTATAATTTTAGACTATCTGTATAGTGCTTAGAAATGAATTAGCATATGATTAAATGAGTAAAAATGAAATATAAAGAGAATGCTGTTTTTTAAAAAAGAAAAAAATCCAT
>PVIU01013063.1:52500-57485 GCA_004026605.1 Ondatra zibethicus | reverse complement strand
TCTTTCTCTGTCTGTTTCTCTGTGTGCGTGTGTTTCAATCTCCAGGCCCTTGCCCAACTTGTGAACCATACTGTAGCATGTACCCATGTTGTGTACAAGGGAGGGAGGGAAAGAAGGAGGAAGAAAGGAAGGAAGAAGGAAGGAAGGAAAGGGCCACTTGGCAGCCTTGTTTCTAACAAATGTTGACAACCCAAGTGACTCAAGGGATGATGGGTGTTGATGGAGAAAGCTGCTTTCTCAAATTTTCGGTGTTATTTCTTCAGTGTGGTGTGTTGGAAGGACACAGTGTAAGAGTGAGATAGTTGAAGCCTTATGATCTGCAGTGTGACTCCTTCCTAGAAACGGATGAATTCTGAGTAGAAAGTGAAACGAAATAAAATGCCACCAGAAGCCTGCACGGAGGAGCTTTGCTGAAGACAAGGAAGAAGGGACTAAGTGTTGTGTGGAGGGTGTCTCTAGGTGTGGCCCCTACCATTTCTGCAGGCTTGCAAGAGTGAAAAGAAGCAGGAGAGAGAACATGACTGTCAACGGAGAAGGGATTTATTAGCACTGGCTTATTAGTATTAGGGCAGTGGTCACTTCGGGAGAGAGCTGCAAGGCTCTGGTGGATATGCTCTCCCCTTAACCTAGAGATTGCTGACAGCCACACTCTAAACAGATGGTGTTTTCTTAAGACAGTTTAATAATCAAATCCAGAGTCATCTCTGAAGAACTTTCACTACCAGGCTAGTTAATCCCAGGCAGTGCTCAGCGTGAGTAAGGGCAATGCAACTGTCTAGTCATTTGGGAAAGTCTTCATGGTCTATGTATCCTGGAAGGTAGTGATGGAACCAAGGAAATTACCTGGGTATTGACTACACTTAATATTTGGAGATCGATTAAGCCATTGTGGTAGTTTGAATGCAATTGGCCTTCATAAACTCACAGGGAGTGGCACTGTTAGGAGGTGTGGCTTTGTTGGAGGAAGTGTGTCCTGTGCTTAAGCTATACCTACTGTGGACATGGTCTTCTGCTGCCTGTGGATCAAGGTGTACAACTCTCAACTCCTTCTCTAGCACCACGTCTGCCTGTAGGCCACCATGTCCCACCATGAAGATAATGGACTAACCTTTGAAACTGTAAGCCACCCCAATCAAATGCTTTCCTTTATAAGAGTTGCCGTGGTCATGGTGTCTCTTCACAGCAATAGACACCCTAACTAAAAAAGCTAGGCTTAGTTAGGAGGATGGCATCATATCTGAGGAGTACTTTGAAGATGGCCAGACACCCTATGTCTCTTCTGGGTAACTGACCTCTGCAAGATAGCTTCAGTAGGATAGTCTGCCTTTGAAACTATTCCTAATCCGACAAAGAGAAAGGTGGGGAAGAAGTGCTCAAAGACGCTTTGTGGTGAAACATATGTACTAGCTTTCTCTTCTGTGAAACACAAACCTGATTTGAGAAATATTTTGGTGTTGATCTCTGGAGACTGGAGGAATGGTGGTTCGTTGAGAGTACTTCATGGCCTGGGGGTGGGCGGGTAACTGCATACATTTTCTTAGATAGCAGGACCTAGGTAGTGGGAGAGGACAGTCCTGGGGTCTCTAAACTCAGCAGTGAGGGCACAAAACTAACAAGGCCACTTGACTTTGAAGGGACCGTGACTTGGGGGATGAAAGCAATGACTGTTCCCCTCATTGAAGATCAGGCTCCTTCCATCTTCCTGGACCCAAAGTCAAGTTTTATAGCAAAACTTGATAAAGTCGTTCAATCATCTACCTTCACTATTACCTACCTACCTACCTACCTGTATCTGATCCTTTCACAAGCCCTTTAGCCATATGTAATCCATTCCCTAGTCCTACCTAGGGCCAAATTTTGCTCTCTGTGATAGACCACTGCCTGCCCTATATGGAAATATTTGCTTCAAAAGTCTTTAGCTCAGTTTGTTATAAATTAGCTTTTCAAGTTAGAGTCAGGTGAGGAGGGTTTCCAACAGGATTCTTATGCCTTCCCCACTTCAGATTAGATGCCAGGTAATTGGGCCCAGGTGATGCCAGTGAAAAGCTATGGCGAAATTTCATTTGTATTTTAATATATAAAGCTTTCCTGAAGATCAGAGAGTAAAACAGCCCCACTGGTCAGCCTGACAGACCAGGCAGTGGTGAGACACACCTTTAATCCCAGTAGCCAGTGCACACCTTTAATCTCAGCACACAATCTCATTCTGAGATTCCCGGAGGCCTGATCACCATTTCAAACTGAGGTAGAGGTAAGAGCCAGTGGCTGGCTGTTTTGCTTTCTGACCTTCAAGTTGAACCCTAATTTCTGTCTCTGGGTTTTTATTAATTGTGATTAAAAAAAAAAAAGCTGAGGCTGAGAACCACTGCTAAGTACGACCTGTGCCTGGGTTCTTTGGGAAGTTAACTTGCACTTTTGTTTTATTGACTTCTTTTGAATAAACCTTGAATTGACCCTCTTGGATTGGATTCTGGCATTTGAATATTGTCTGTGTACAGATTCCTATTCTACTCCTTGCTGGGCCTCTGAAGCCTACACTTCTCTTGTATACTTTATTATACCTATCCCTGAAGAAAACTTCAGTCACAATAAAAGACATTTTAGTGGACACTTTGTGACTACTGGCCATGGCTCGATTTTCTGGGTCCCTCTTCAGTCTGGCTATGAGACACTGACCTCTATGCACAGAAGCATGGGGACCCTCTGAAATCACATCCACAAGGACATGGTGACATGTCCTAGGATTCTTGTTATCACGGTTCATTGGGCTCTAGACTAAAGTAGGAGCCAGAAACGTGGCAGAGGGGGAGAGGGCCTCAACTTCAACAGCTCAGCATTGGCATTCCTTCTAAAACATATTTCACACAGATTGATAGATGGGGTTGCCAGTGTCCACACTGTACCTAAGGAAAAGTGGTGCCTTCACTTTACAGTGAGGATCTGGCACGCTGTCTGCCCTTCCCTGTCAGGATGGAGGATAAAGACAGTAAGTGGTTTCTGTAATCTAGCAACAAGGTGGAGCTCCCAGCCCTACAAATACCTTTCCCATGCTGCGCCTATTATCCTGAGGCACTGGCTCCGCAGGGTGACAGTCACAAAATGAATGTGTGAACTTTCCACATCTCAACAGCTTTGATTAAAACCCCTGGGGATCCGGGCTCTCATGAGCGACAGTTTTAAAAAAAATAGTTTAGGATTTGTGAACTCCTCCTTTGAAATCCTCCTCTGCCTTTGAGCATATTCCTTTGCCTTCGTGAGGGCCACTGTCCCCTTTCTTCTAAAGCCAAGGCTAAGACAGAACCGTGTTCAGGACTGTAAAGCAGCTGGTCACCATTCTTTCCAACAGTGGCTTCCTCTTCTTTCTTAAACAGTTTCTGATTAGAAGGATGGCTTTTCCAGAGCTCAGACTCTAGTGGTTAAATTTATGACTTCCAGGTTATATACCTGAAATACACTCTGTGTGTGCGTGCATGTGTGTGCATGTGAGTGTGCTCATGCATGCACGTGTCTCTCACTGGGCCCTGAGGCCTTTCAACTAGCAGGTTTTGACTGGCCAACAAGCTGAGCCCTAGGGGCTGGGGAGGTAGTACATGACAAGGCCCACCTTGGTGGCTTTTTCACTAGGCTTCTGGAACTGAGCTCAGGTCCTTGTACCCGGAAGACAAACTGCCTCTAAACGTGCTGTCTGTCTACTCAGGCCTAGAAATACAGCCTTTAAAATCCAGTTGGCTATCAAAATAACCAAACAGATGCAATTCTCATATAAATTTCTAAGCGAAGTCATCCTTAACAGTCACTAAATCAAGGGCTTTCTAAGTTAAATAGAACTATTGTTTCTGTTTCTGTGTGGTTGTTGTTATTGTTAGTTCTTATTTGTTTTGTGCTAAGCACGGGACCCAGAGCCTTGGAACCTGTAGACAAGTGCTCTATAGTGAGCTATACTCCAGCCTGAAAACAGTTTTAATTAGTAAACGACCTTCTGTTCACGGTGCGAAGGACCTATAAGGCTTAGCAATAAATAGTTTTCCAGTCTTGGCCCCTTCTATTTACTGGCAGCGATGCTAATTTTTCAAGAAATTAGCACTACTGGGTTAGGCTGCCTAACGAAATTCAATGGAATCAATAGGAGACTCCGAGATGTGCATTCTTTGCGTTGGCACTAAGGAAGTGTCCACACACATATATTTCCCAGTAATGAAGCTTCACAATGTGCTTCTTAATGGAAGATGATCAACCGCAATGCAAATTTAATGAACTCCGATGTTGAATTGCAAACCCGGTCCAATATCCCACGGAAAATTAACCTAATCAATAATCTCATTTGAAGCTGTAAGCTGTGCGAACAATTCGCTGCACTGACCGAGTCTTCTCCTTTAGGTGTCACCGCGCGGAGGTGGCCAATCCCTCTTAGGTTTACCACCTGTCCTTGCAGATTAGGGTATTGGCAAAAGGTACTCACTATTGTTTTTAATGAGGATGCTGTCAAGCTTATTGAAGTCGTCCGTGTAATGTTGGTCTCTGTAGGAAGGAAAAAAATATAAAACAAACAAAAACAAGCTGAACTAGTGTGAAAGAAGACGAGAGGGCTCACAGACCTGCTCCTCTCTCTTCGCTTCAGCCCTGACCAGCAAGGTTCCTTCTTTGAACTGTAAAGACTCTCCCTTGGGTATTTTCACTATACGTTATATACTTACCAACCGTCCCCACAGTGAAATACAGCTTTCTAATTAAATGCAAATAAAAAATAAAAATGTACTATATGAATGCATGTGTATGTAATACATATGTTGTGTACAAATATGCAAATATGTGTGTAACATAGTTTGGTGGTTAGAATCTTCTTTGGCCCCTTTGCCTCAGAAAATGGGAGAGTGTGTCCTGCGTTCACCCTTTAAAGTAGAACCTTCTTACGTGGCTACAATGGCCCCTTAACTCTCCTTCCAAGGTCTGCAGAGAAGGGAAAACTGGCGCTGGTTACCTTTGTA
>PVIU01013063.1:0-50000 GCA_004026605.1 Ondatra zibethicus | reverse complement strand
TTGTCTTTTTCTTACTAGTTCGGTACCTGAGTCTGGATTCTGCAGTGGTCCGGGAGAGGGACTTGGATCCAGGCAGAATCAGGGCAAGGCCCAGAGACCACTCCTAGCTAGTTAAAACATTATTTCCATATGAGCTAAGACCATTCCAAACAGCTTTTCATGGAAACAGCTCAGTGTTATCTAGTGACATCTGGAACGACTCTTCCTCCTCTCTTTCTCTGTCTCTCTCTCACACACACATAAGAAAGACAGAGACAGAGAGAGAGAGAAAACACAGAAACCATAATCCTGTGGGGAATTTTCACTCCATGAGACTCTTGGCCTGGACTCGTGGCCATCTCTGCACACCTACCTATGTACACAGTATACATATATGAGTTTGCGCATATGAAAATCTAATGGACTCGGGGGAAACAAGGCCCCTTTCAGAAGTGCAGACTTTCCCACCCTTCACTGCTTATAGCGCAGAGCTATTTTTATAGCAGCACTAGAGTCTGGAGTTTTGGGAAGACGCCAAATGTTTTGGGTGTGTCCATACAGATGCGAGGCTTCTGAGGGGGAAAAGAGCAAAAGGAAACTATTTTCCTGCTGGTTTCCAAGCGTGTGCACCCCTCAGTGGCATTGCATTATCACACTCAGTTGTTTCACATTTAGGGAAGTACCAGCTATATTTTAATATTCTCTGTAATCTCATTTTTCCATCCTCCCTGGGCTCTTTATTCTGCTGCCAAAACATTGCCCTGTCTAACCTCTGCTGGAGGGATAAACCCTGACCTTCATGGAAATTCCACCCTCCCGGTAAAGGAAAACTCCAGGTCCAGCCAGCTCCACAATCCTTCCACGAAGGGAAGCTGTAATGAGATTTTAATTGGAGTAAGTTGCTGTCCAGTTATTTACTCAACATGAACATTTAAAATGATGCTTTTGTCTAAAAATAATTGTTTCCGGCATTATTGTTTGGAAATGTTGCTTTGGATGGTATCTGGGTTTGGGCTACAAAAACATATTAAAATGATGAAAACTCATGTTTTCTCACACCAATGATCCTAACTTCAAATCCTACCATTTTATAAGAATTAATAGAGTTTGTGATAGTACTAATATAAAAAGCTGCCTCGTGAATTATTTAGCCGTTCCTTTTCATGCATGCTCATATTCTTGATTCTGAAGGGCATTCTCAGCCACCAAACATATTGTGTTTTTGCTTTCCCCAGCTTTAATTCCACAGGCTAGGGAGGTTTATTAAGATGGCATGATTCCAAATAGCATAGGAAAAATAGGATTATTTTTCCCTTTTTTGAATAACATTACACCTTCCTATTGTACTTTCTTGGTGTCTCATGGAGAATTTACAAATCAGTTTGAGGTCAAAGAGTCTTTAGCCAATATGTAAGGTGAAAGAGAAGTCTGTGGAGGTTAAATGTATATCCTAGGTCATGATCACATGGGATCGCCGAGCCATCCTGTGGAAGAGCAGATGGGACTATGTTTCCAGTTTAATTGCCTTTGGGGTTCTAGAATATGCAGTAGAAATCACATCAAGTAGCTAATAAAATAAAATGAGGGACAGCAGACAGAGTGCTTCTAACTCAGATTCCTTCACCCACACAGTCTCATACTGAGTCTCAGAATAGTTTCTCACTCTGTCTAAACAAGAAAAATAACCAAATAAGTATCTACATTGAACAACTATCATTTGGCGTAACATACTTCAAGAAGAGAAAGACTGGGTCTTTGCCTTGCTTGACCATTCTTGCTGGATGCTGGTACCCAGATTCTACACAAGTCATGTTCATCTTCTAGTAGGGTCATTCAGCACACATGTGCTCTGGGTCAGCCCATCACAATGATCACCGTTTCCAATCATCCTGCAGACCCTGAATTAATTACTATGATACGGGCTCAAGATTCTGCATTTCCACAGAGACCCGTGTTTCACGGATGCAGCTGAATAAAACTGGCTTTCCTCTTGAAGCACATCTAGGTGCTGAGGAGGTGACCCAGTGGATAAAGTGCTGGCCACATGAGCAGGAGGACTGGAGTTTGTCCCCAGTCCAAAGGCATGGGAACTTCCCTATAATGCAGGGCTTGGGAGGTGGGGACAGAGGACCCCTAGAGCAAGCTTGGTAGCTAGACTAGTCAAATCAGTGAGATTTAGGTTCAAATGAAAGACCCTGCCTCAATATGTACAATAGAGAACAATCGAGAAAGATATCTAACATCAACATCTGTCTTACACACACACACACACACACACGCATGCACACACACACACAAATATGCACACCACAATACATTTGCAAAGATTAAAAAGAGAGGGTACACACAAATAAGTAGACATCAATACAAATAGATGTAAAAGAGGAGGAAGCAAGATGGCTCAGTGAGTAGGGGGCGTTTGATGCCAAGGCTAGTCACTTGCATTAGATCAGTGGGAGCTGGATGGCGGAAGGGAAGAACTGACTCCTGCAAGTTGTCCTCTGACCTGCATACCCATGCCATGGCACATGTGTGTCCCAACTTCGAAAAATATAAAAGGAAAACGCTAGGCAGGAAGGACCAAGTCCAGCTAAGATTTGCTCGGGGAAAAGTCCCTTGAGAAACCTTTGAGGGTCAATGGGCTTAAGTGTGTGTGTGTAAGCTTGTGTGTGATTATGTGTGTGTGAGTGTGCACATGAGGGTGTGCCTATGCACAGACCTAATGATGATAGCCATGACAGCCTGACTGATGAGTTTTGTCTTCATGATGATGAGGCGCCTGTCACACTCTCTTCACTTTCTGCATAGTATTCAATACATTACCTGAGATATTGAACACTTGGTTATAAAACAGACTGTGTGAATGATCAGTGTAGTCACACAGCCTGTGCTCTAATGGAGTCTGAAGTATGCCAGGCTAAGCTGTGCTGTTGGGTAGACTGGGTGTATTCAACACATTCTGCACTTACAGTGTTTGCCATCTGTGGTTGTTTTATTGGGATGCAACCCTGTCATAAGTCAAGCAGCATCTATAAAAAGTAATGTTGGAAAATATTAATGCCTTCTGGGAAATTGCCATGTGCAAATTATTTGGGGGAAAATATCAAGGGGCTGCTCCTTAAACTCTCTTAGTTTGGTTCTAATAAAATGACTCAAATCTGTCTGGAGACATCTTGTGGCAGAAGTCTCTCTGGGGGTGGCTGGAGTGATGGCTCAATGGGTAAGAACACTTACTGCACAGTACGGGGACCTGAGTTTGGATCTTAGCAACCAAGCAAAAATCGGAGTACAGTTATAGGCGCCTGTCACTCTAATGTAGAGGGATAGGGACTGGCAGATTCTGAGAACTCACTGCTTAGTGAGTCAGGCCATACAGTTAACAACAGGCTCATCGAGAGACCTGTCTCAAAAAAGTCAGGTAGAAAGATGGAGGAAGACACCTGATGTACACCTGACATCAAACTCTGGCCTCCACCCCCTGCCACACACACACACGTACACACACACATAAGGAAGTCATATGCATGGTGTAATATATCTATTGAACAAATGTAAAGAAGTAGAAGGAGCTCTGTGGCATTTGCCCAGCCGTTGGCTTCTCCATCAAGGCTTGAAGTGAGCTCCTTAGACTTGATTTTGAGAGGAAGTTTAAACTCCTAAGAGAAAGGGGCCACCAGCATCCTGGGCCGAGTGCTTACTAGAGTTTTGAAAATGACATAGGTTTGAGGGGATACTTAACTAGAGGAGGTGGGATCCATGACCTGAACCTGACAGGAGAACTCAAAAAAAAATGACTTCATGTACATTATGAACAAAACCCCCAGTTTTCAAAATGTTCTCACCTCACCCCCTCTTACCATACTTCCTCCAGAGTGGTCAAAAATCTGCAAGCTCCTTAGAGGGTAGCGCCTACCTCTAGAATTCCTGAGTGTCTTAGCCAGTAGCCAGTAGACTGAAATTAGAATGGGGGCCAGTCAAGAAAGCTTTACCCCAACATTCTCATTTCCTGGAGCTGGGTGAAGCCAGGATTCACATTGTAGCAAGCACCCAGGGGTTCTGGTGAAGGAATATTCCATTATAGACTAAGGCAGCTCTATCTGCACACGTGCATGCCTGAGGTTGGGAGTCTTTCCTCCGAAGACAGAGCTCTGCAGAGGAGGCCCGTGAGTCCCGGGGAAGGACAAGGATATTAAGTCCGGAGCTTAAAGCTGTTTTCCTCACAGTGTTCCTCAAGATTAACCTTCAATAACCCTCTGCATTAGCACGCGTCTAAAATGCAGAAACAGGACTTGGAGGGAGTATAAGTCAAGGGTATTGTAAGCGATAAGCTTGCCTGTGACCCTGGCTTGACCCCAGGCATAAAATTTTGAAAATATCTTTTCTTTCTCAGAAGTCCAGCATGGATAAGATCACAGGCTCCAGCTGCTTCTTAGCAAGAACAAACTCCGCGGATGACGGCAGCAATTGCTGCTCTGGTGGATGGAGCATGCCCGGACAACAAGCCTCCAAGGACCCCTAAGCTCATTCCTTCCCTCCCTCGTTCTTCTTCAAGGGTGTGCATACTTGGGAGTTCATCAAGATAGTGACTGACCCTGCTACTGAATTTGGAAAGTCTGCTGAGGAAAGCGTTTGGCATGAAGTTTCTCTTCAGTAGGCCTTCCCGAAGCTGTGATGTGGAAGAGGGGTGGATAGATTTGGGCTGCTCCTGGCTTGGAAGGACATACTTTGCTGGTCAAGATTAAGCCCTCAAGAGGAGCAGAGGGAGAAAAGGCCACTTGGGAGAAGATGCTGGGCGGGGCCTTTTGAGAAAAAGAGAGGGAGGATTTTAAGCAGAAGTGGAGCTAGAGCTCAGATCAGAGGTCCTGTGGCTCTGGAAGTGGAAGCCCCTGCCTTTTCAAGCATCTACGTGGGGCCTAGTTAGATAGTCACAAGCCTTGGGTAGCTCATCAGTGGTCAAGCCAAGCCCCGGGGCAATGCCATTACTTTAACTCCCACTACTTAAAGCCTAGGTAGTTTAATTTGCATGTGCAATCTCTATTTGTACACAACGTACTTTAGAGAACATTTGATTATATGTTTGCAATCCAAGGTAGGAGCCAAATAAGAAAATGTCAGAGAAAAATAAACTTTCCTTTTGATAAAGACTATCATGTCCTGGAAATACACATCTCTTGTTCTCTGAAATAAACATCATGGTAAACGGAGTTAACTTGGTTTGTAAACTGTAGGCATTGTCTCAGCGTGGAAGGAACAGGAATTACAAGATTGTATCTTAGAAAATTAGAGACTTGAGGGGACTTAAAGTCTTCAATGGAAGATGGGAGAAACTTTCAAATCTCAGTTGTGAGTTTTAGAGATAAAAAGGGCCATTTTGGTGTAGTGAAGTAGTATGTGCAGTCAGAAGTGACTCTAACCCTGGCCCAATCCTTCTACAACTATATCAGTTTTCACTAAGCCAGCACCAGAGGCTTAGAAATGCGGGGCAGGGAAGACGTGGGACAAGATGTTCAGGCCACCATACTTCAATAGACAAAGCAACATGGGTTGAAGAGTGGGTAAAAGAAGAAGGAATTGCCGTCAGACAGAACAACTGCTAACAGGGTCAGTGTCAACAGGGAACTTGTGCCTGTGCACTCAGGAGCAACTGTGTTGGAGAGGAAAGTTTGTGCTGGGGCTGGGGACACAGCTTAGTTGGTAGAGTCCATCCCTAGCACTTACAAAGTCCTGGGTTCCATTCCCAACACTGCAGAAAGTGGATATAGTGGCACACGCCTATAATCCTAGCACTTGGGTGGTGGAGGCAGGAGGATCAAAGATTAAGGTCATTCTTGGCTACACAGAGAGTTTGGTGTCAGCATGGACTACACGAAGCTCCCCCCTCACACCCAAAAAATGTTTTTTGCTGAAAAACCTCAAAGAGCAAAAAAAAAGACATCAGAATTAGGTGGGAAAGCATGGGAAGGCATTAAAGTAGCTCAAAATGCTGGAGGAGCACTGGAGGTGTTTCCAATTGCTCGTTATTGACGAGAAGTCTGAGAGACAGGCAGGGCTAAAAGTAGAACAAGACTAAAAGTTCATCAGTGTGAGCTGTGGATAAATTTGAAAAGGTAAATAGACTGGTCTTCCTTGATACATTTCCTTTCCTGAAGTTTCAGTGATTTGGTTCAGTCACATAGAAAAATTCAAGAAATAGCAAACTCATAAGCTTTCAGTTGTACACAGCACTATTCTGAGTGCTATGAAGTCTTGCTCTACCTGGCACTGTCTCTGCCAGAATGGAAGCATCCCTTTCTTCAGCGTGTAGGCACTATATACGCTATCCATCCCATAAGCATCTCAGTTATTAGATTCACCATCACAGTCCCTTGGTGCTTGTGCAAAGGACTCTTACTCAACTGGATAGTAAAGAGGGGAGAATTTCGTTGACCCTAAGTAATAAACAAACCCACCATAATCTCAAATACACTGACTACTATAAAAGTACTCAAACACCAGCTATGTGTTGGTTTGTCCCAGTAACACATTAGGGAGGCTGAGATAGGAATAATACTGTGGGTTTGAAACAAGCCCGAGCTACAGATAAAAGACCTGTTTCCAAAAAAAAAAAAAAAAAAAAAAAAAAAAAAAAAAAAAAAAAAAACCAACCACCCAAACAAACAAAAATATCCAATGAGGTACAGAGAATGCTTGGAATGGTTGATTATCTATCTATCTATCTATCTATCTATCTATCTATCTATCTATCTATCTATCTATCTATCTATCTATCTAGTGTGTGTGTGTGTGTGTGTGTGTGTGTATGCCTGTGTGTGAATATATTTGCCTGTATGTGGAAGCCAGAAGGCAACATCAGGTCTCTTCCTCAGTTATTTCTCTACCTTGTTTTTTGTGACTAGGTCTTTCACTGAGCCTGGCTCACTGATTGGCTGGACTGGGCAGGATGTGCACACCAGAGATTTGCGCATATGTGTACGTATGTGGGTGTGCAAGTACTGAATCCCAATCAAACTACAAGCCAGAATAAACCCTTCCTTTTTTAAGTGGCTTTTGTCAGATGTTTAGTCACAACAGTGAAAAGTAGCTGTGTTTATCTTTTATGGGTCTCTCTCAGCAATCGAGAGCTACCAGGACAAAGAACCCAGGACATCCCACAGTGGACTGAAACAGACACTGAGTACCTGCTCAGAATCGGCCCTTGAACTCTGCACATGCCCTCACTGATCCACACAATAGCCCTCCAAGGTAAAACGTTTCTGAGGTTTGACTAGCAAGCAAGGTGACGAGAGTGCCCGGATGGCCTCGGTCTTGTCTGTAGACCCTGACTTTTTCCACTTCACTAGATTGTGACTGAGGGCATAGGGGTTCACTGCTTTTTAGGAGGCAACAACCCCAAAGTGATTACAGAGAGCTAAAATGCAGACAACCCCTTAGGTTCACAGAAGCCATGTCTGTGTGTTCCGGTGAGGTAGCTCGTTGGCCCATCATCTATATTTGCCTTCCTATTATTTGAATTTTAGCCAAAACTCTTTTCAATGCTAATTTTCTAAAAGGCCTTGCCCAGAAGCATATTGGTTACTTTCCTTATTGTGGCAAAACATCTGACAGAAGCCATGCAAGAGAGGAGGGGATACAGTCTGTTACTGTGAGGAAGGCTTGGTAGCAGGAGTTTGAGGCACCTTCTCACATTCAATTCCCAGGCAGGAAGCAGAGAGCTGGCAGGAAGTAGGCCAGGTTGGAAAACCTCAAGGTCCTCCCTCAATGGCCCACCTCCTCCAGCAAGGCTCCACCTCCAGAAGATTCCACAGCCTTCCAAAATAGCACCGCCAGTCGGCGCAATGTCCAAATGCACTAGCCTCCGAGGGACATTAATGTCCAAATGCACTAGCCTCCGAGGGACATTCCACATTCAAACTATAATGACATGCTGGAACAGTTGCTTGATTAGTTGCCTGGGAACTCCCACAGGTATAGCACAAATTGGGTCCCCTTTGTAAACACTGCTGATGGCATCCTGCAGACTGAACTTAAGGTGTTGCTCTCTGAGTCAACAAAGTGAGAGTTACAATTTTTCTCCCTACGATACCCAATTTTAGTTTTCTATTTTTGTTATTAGTACCGGGAGGGTAGAGCTTTCCAGTGGAGTTTTGTTAACAGTTGGGGTTGGGAGCTGGGAAGGAAAAAGTCAGATCAAAGAGAAGCAGGGTGAGGAAGCATAAATGTTGGGGCTTGTGGCCTGATGCTGGGGAATGGTGCAGGGCAGTAGATAGTGGATATTGTCATGACCTTCTCCGTGTAAGAAGCCAACCACATGGATTATCTTTACAAAAGTGGAGTTTAGAAAACCTTCTTGCTATGATTCAATTCCACTTGCTTTGCTTTCCTGTTGATGTCAGTGTCTCCCAGCATAATCCAGGGCACCTCTGATACATCTCTGGCCAGGGAACTGTCCAAAATCAGTTTCCTTCAGGTTAAGGAGATAGAGTTCCGTTACAAACTTGCTGGGGTATGTTTTAATGTCCAGGCAACAGACAGCATGAACCTAGAAGAAGTTCACTGATATTCTGAATCCCTTTTGCCTCTTTTCCTGAGTCCCTAGCAGTCAGCAACAAAAATATTGACATACTGGGACTAGGGAGGTACCTGAGCCGGAAAAGGGACCGCCTTGCAGACAGAAGGGCATGAGTGCACTCCCTAGAACCCACAAAATAAGCCAGGTGTGTGAGCACACCCTTGCAATCCTAGTGCTGGTGAGGCAGAGACACGAGGATACCTGGGGCTCACTGGCAGCAAGCCCAGCCGACTTGGCAACTTTAGCCAGAGACCCTGTCTCACAATGGCAGCAACAGCAAAAGGGGAATGGCTCCTGAGGGACAGCAGCTGAGGTGTCCTCTGGCTGTCACACACATTCATATGCACTTCGGCTCACACGAACATATAAACAGGAAGAGAGGAGTGTGAGATACTATAGTCGTCAAGGGTTCAGTGCAGACTGGCTGGTCATGGCTGGGGAGATGTCGAAGTTTCAGTTCTGAAAGCATTCCTGTTAACTTTTGTCTGTCCATGGCACTCTTAGGTCAGGAGCACAGACTCTACAGATTCAAACAGTCTATGAATACGGGAAGATGATGATCCTGGCAGGCTTAACACATCCAACTCGCCTCTTCCTTTAGCCCTGACCTGTGTGAGAAATGAGCTAGCCTGGTGCCAAAAACAGGGGGTGGGCAGGTCTTCTCCAGGGAGAAGTGAAAGCAATGTGCTATTCATTCTATGAGAGTCTCACACATTGGTCTGGATGAACAAAGCTGTCTTGAGAAGTAAGGAAAACCAAACTTTAGGTGGCCAGCTACCTCTTCTGTTCAGGATGAGCACACCCTGTTTACAGATCCTAAGGGTTTTTTATTTTACTATGTCTTGAGTTGGCATTCAAGAAAATGTGTTTCCTCTGACATTTCCATACTTATAAATCAGCACCCCTTGTTCCTACGCACCCCCCCTTCTTCCCCTAAACCCCTGGTCCTTCTGACATATTGCATCCTCTTACCAGATAGTCCTTCCTTTTTGTTTTCATGACACATATGTACAAAGAAGATTAAAATGAGGACATCTTCAGGAAAAAATAGAGGGAATTTGCTCATTGTATTAAGCAAGATAAGCCAGACTCAGAAAGACAAATGTATCTTTTCTCTTATAAACAGAATCTAGATTTAAACTTACATGTGTGCATATACACATATATATGTAGAAAGAGGGTTATGAGAAGGGAGGAAAAGGTTTAAAGGAGTAGGGGAGGGGAGCAAGGGTAATGAACAGGGTTTTTATTACATTTATTTCTTCTGTGTGTGGTAGGGCACAGATATGCTATGCATGCATGTATGTAGGTCAGGGGAAAACCCATGGGAGTTGGTCCTCTCCTTCCACCATGTGGATCCCAGGGATTGACCCTGGCTCATCAGCCTTGGTGACAAGTGTCTTTCCCTGCCGAGCCATCTTGCTGGCATGACTACAGGGTTTTTAAGGTACATTAGATTCCTGAGGCTGCAGCAACAAAGTACCACACATCAGGTGGCTAAATTATTGTCTCATGGTTCTGGAGCAGGGAGGTCTGAGATGCGGGCATCATAGGGTTGGCTCCCGCTGAGAGTGTGGGAAAAGCTGCCAATGCTTCAGCCCTTGTTCTGGTGGCTTACTGCTAGTCTTCTATGTTTGATTTGTGGAGCATCACTTGCTCTCGGCCTTCATCTTCATGACATTCTCCTGGGGTGCCCATTTCGGTGTTTCTGTTCCCTCTCTTTGTGAGGATACCAGTCGGCTTGCATTATGGAGCACTCTAATGGCCTCTTTTTAAACTGAGGATCTGTTCATCTGAACTCTAAATAAGGTGAGATCTGAGGGAGCCAGTTTAGGACTTCAACCTACAAATTTGGTTGATGGGGTGGCCACACAATGTGGCCTCTAAGAAAAGAACGACCTTGGTTAGAGATTAGATAGACTCTTACCCTCTCTGCAGTCTACCGAGGCTCAGTTTGTTAGGATAGGAGTCAAGTAAACAGGAGGGTAAATGAAAATCAAATCTATTTACTGCATTGTTATGTTGAGTTGTGGTATCAGGCTGGGGTGGTGATGGTGTCAACCTAAGGCTTTTAGCTCATTGTGTAGGAAGATGGCTTCTCACCACAACCAAAGATATTGGGTGAATTTCCAAATTAAGTCTAGAATGCTGCATCTAATAAACAATGACAATGGGGAAGTAAAAGGTTGAATATGACTTGCACTAAAGGCCTCCCTTTCTTCCTCCCTCTGTTTCTTATTTACTTATTTTATTATTATTATTATTATTACTTTTATTGGGGTGTGTGTGTGTGTGTGTGTGTGTGTGTTGTGACGGTGGAGCTGGGAGCACACACAAGGCCATTTGTAGAGGTCAGAGGACACCTTTCAGTAGTTTGCTTTCTCCTTGACCTTGTTGAAGCAAGGTCTCCCTAATGGTTTCTGCTGTACTTCATATTCCAGGCTGGATGGCAGTCAAGCTTTGGGGAACGTCTCCTGTCTTGGCCTCCCCTCCTGTCCCACAATAGGGGTGTGGGATTAAAGACAAGCACACCTTCACAGCTGTCCATTGGAAGGCAGTTCTTTTCTTGACTGTGAGAATAGAGAGATGAGGACTTCAGGGAGGTGGCATCCCTATTCAGAGGTGTATAATGCAGGCTAGTATTGAGATGCTACCTGAGCAGGCTCCAGAGTGAAGCACCCAGCCCACAGTACTCCTTACAGGGGAGTTATGACTCCGTAAGAAACTCCTTCCCATCAGCCCTTCATTTTTCCTTCTGACCCATTCTGAAGATCTCACTCCTGAGAACCTCGTCTCCTTCTGCTCAATTTCCATCTCACGAACATCTTTTTATGGAAATAGTTTTAACAGCTTTCTCCCAGGGAAACTATTCTGAAATTCCAACCACCAGAGTTTTTCCAGAACAATCTAAGACTCAGCAGTTGACTTCTGAAGGTATCCAGGGGCAGGCGTTTAGAAAATGAAATTGCATTTCACTAATTGCCACGCTGCCTGGTTTTCTCCTTCTGAGGGCTGTGGTTTGGATTACCGGAGAGAGGCACCAGCGTGGGTTACAACATAGGGCTGACCTTTCGCCATTCCGTTGCAGCTTGAAAAACAAAACCAAATCCCATCTCACTAACCATACCTGCGTCTTTTCTGGGAATTACCCCAGAATACAAGTTTGTTTGTTTTTAAAGATGGTTTTCCTTGCCTGGGAGAACAGTCCTGAGACTGACTTAAGTCAACATAGTTCTCACACTACATAAGCATTTTGCGTCCTCCAGTTGGGCTCCAGGCCCTTTCTCCTCCAACACACATCAAGTGCCTAAGATCACAGCTTGTCATGGGCAGGTTACACAATCTTAATCTTATAAATATGAAAATAAAAGGCATAATTAGAGCCAAAACAGGACACTTTATTTTTAAACCAGATGGAAGCAAAAACAAGAGAGAAGTAAAGGAACTAACCAGCACCATCAGGGGTTGGGGGCAAAAGTGCCTTTCCCACAGCTTCCTTCATCCCACAGCTTCAGCATCCTCCCTTGCATCTCTGCTGAGCTCTAATTTTAGAATTCTTTCTGTGGGGACGGTAGGTGAAGAGGGTCAAGACAAGTTCTTACTATGTATTCCTGGTCTCCACTGCCTGATCTGGTGGCTTCCTCCTTGGTGCTGGATTGTAAGTGTGTACCATCGTACTTGACTTTCTACTGTTACATTTTGATCTCCTCTTCTTCCACTAAAATAGTGAGGCTTTCAGAATAGTAGCAATGCCTGGCTAACAGTGTGCTTCCCTCTCCTGAGAATGAGGGGGAGCTTTGGCAATGGGCCATTCTAGGTCCGGTAGGAGACTCGCTGGTGGTGTTTGTTAAGATGGCCCTAGGGGTGGCAGCAGTCTCTCTGCCTGTTGGCATGGATCATGCTGAGAGTCATAGTTAATATTTATTACACAGTTATTATGTGCCTCTTAAGTATTTTATAACAACTCCAAACAAATATAGCCTCATTTGACAAGAGAGAAATTTGCGGGTGTAGAGCAATGGCACAAGTTTGGCAAAGTTGGTATGGGAACCTAGGATTCGCCAGACATTAGCCATGCCCGTGTACCTGAAACGGCGTAAGAAATATCTGGGGAAGAAGGAAACTAAATCTTTAGTGGGCTTGAAAATAGATTTGTGTAGGATGCTGGAAATAGAGGTACCAGGTAACAGCACCAAGTTTACTGAGTTACAGTGTTTGCCACTTCAAGGACACGTGTGAGTCTGACTGCAGATGAAACCCAACAAGGGCGAGGTTAATACTTCAAATGTAGGCACAAAATTAAATACAACCCAACCATCAAAAATTAGGAGCTCCTACTGTCTCTAGTGGTATAAATGAGCCTTGAGGACAGTGTGCTCAGTGATAAAATCCTATCACCGAAGAACAAATGCTACAGGATTCCATTTATTAAGGAATCCAATCCAGTCACACTCAGAGGAAGAGGGAGTGGAATTGTGGTTACCAGAGGCTGGGGCAAAGGGGAGATGGGCAGTTGAGCACTCTGCTTAGCATTGTGTCCATACTATAGCAACCCTTCTAAAGCTGTATACCACAGTATCAGAGCAGCATGCAACTGAAAAGACTGGGAACACCTGCCTGCAATAGTAGAGTCAGCAGGGGTATGGAAAGTCAATGGTCAGATGGTGCTATAGAGGGGGCTGATGGGCGAGTGCTGGAAGAAGGAAGGAGAAGGATAGATTAGCAGCTGTAGTGATCTGCGATGCTGAGTTTGGAGAGGAGAAAAGAAGGTCAGTTTCATCACTTGCTGTTTCTGGGAGCCACTATACTTTCTGTCTTATGCTATTGTGCCTGTTTCCGAGAAAGACAACAATACAAAGTATGTTGTTCCCTTTTCAGGGCAAACACTCTCAAGGACACACTGCCTTACGCCTACAAGGTCTTTTTGGCCAGAATTTTATGACTCATGGCCTCCCAAGGCTAAAAGGGAAGATGGGCAAACAAGCCTGTCATCTGGATTATGGGTAGGAGAAAGAAGAGAATGGTAAGGAAGCAGCTATCGTCCTCCTCATTCACACCTTAGTGTAAAGGACTCCTGAGATTGCAACTTCCCTAAGTCAGTGATGCCACAGGAAAGGAATTTTAACAGGAATCTGGAACAGAGACAGAAGAGTGAGGAATGGGATGGTCTCAATGTCTGGTGTGCTTCAAGGAAACAGGTTTATGTGGAGTCCAAAGTACAGATCATTGTGCAAACAGAAATTAGCCTGGCAGATGTACAGCCCAGGTGAGGCAGAGAAAGGCCTAGGCCAGAAACACCGAGAGCAGAGTGCAATAACAGTAACAGTGGCCTGGTTTACTTTGTCACAACCCCAGCATTACCAGTTTCTCCTGCGTACCACTCAGATTGCCAAGACCGCGCGCGTGCGCACACGTGTGTGTGTGTGTGTGTGTGTGTGTGTGTGTGTGTTCCCCTCAACTTTCACAGAGACTTGCTGTAAAAACATCACTCTTGGTATGCCTTCCAAGACCTGAAGCAGGCCAGTTGAGATCACAGCTCTGCCAAGCCTGCAGGTGGAAGAGCCTTGGGAACAGGCCCTCATGGCTGAGGTCACTGTGGCCCCCGGGAGTCATCCTGGCTGACTTTGAGCTGTGTGGCTTTAGAGGGATGAGCTGGGTGATATCCTAGAAGCTGCCTCCCCTGACCTCCAGATGACCAGAGCCAGTCCTGAATTTAGAAAAGCCAAAGCAGTCATGAGTCAGCTCAGCAGAAAACGCTGACAAGAAGGAGCTCGTGAGTCAATCCCATCTCACTGCTGGTCTCTTCTTTTTTCCGTTTCATTTTGCTTTAATTTCATTTTAGAAGTTGTTGTTGTTTTGTTTTGTTTTTTTGACTATGCAAGAATAAGTTTTTTTGCCCGTGGTGAGGTCGGGGCCTTCAGAGGATCCTTAAAGTCATGGTTCCTTGCACGGGTAGAGCTGTTGGCAACTGTGACAACTCACAAGGTCTCTTTGTGGACACCAAGTGGGTGACATTCTCTCCTGTGACTGGACAGAGGTCATGGATGGAGCTAGGGAGCCTCCACCACTCTCAGAACTACTGGTGGCCTTGTGTTTACCGGGATTCAGGGGAGAGTCACATCTTTTAGTCCAGCTTATGCACGTCCACCCCTAGCACTTGGCAGGGAAACACTGGAGATCCTTCGAAAACTTTGCCTTGTTTAAAGGGACTCTACTGCTTCTGCCTGCTAGTGCTGTTGCTTCACTAGCTGTTGCTAGTGCCATTTACCCCCAGGGAAATAGAAATGACTTAGGAAGATGCCTCTGTCTTCTGAAGCTGCAGCTCATGACCATGAATATATTTTTATTTTATATCTTCGATGAAGTCGCTCTGTAATGAGCTCTGCTTACATAAACTAACCTGTTTCTTCCCTTGAAGCCAAGTTTCTTTTTCAGTGGTTGATTTCTGTATAGGATAGCTTGATAGTACACCCCTCTACACCCTGCCTATGCACACCCTTGTATAGGACACTCAAGAAAAGCAAGTTTCCTTTTCTTACCAGTTTTCGATGCTTCACATTGAAACCAAGGCTTCACACATGCTTGGCAAACTGTCTATCCCCGAGCTCTATCCCTGTTCCATTCCCCGCTGGTTTTATTTTATTTGAGACAGATTCTGATTTATAGCCAAGGCTACCCTGGAACTCCCTATTGCTCAGGATGGTCTTGAATTGGCAGCAATCCTCCTGCCTCACTATCTCTAGCTTCCCAAAATGTTTTGAATCTCGAAATTATTCTTATTTGGAGAAAGTGAGATGATGGAGACTTAAGAATTCAGGCATTGAGGTGAGACTGATCTATGAAATTAGTTTAGTTTTCTTAGCTATTAGACTTTGTTCCATGAAGGGTCAATGTTACAACAATATGTTAGGCCTTCTATTAAGGAAAAAGTTTCATGTTCTTCTTGGAAATGGTTCTATATTTTTTTTTAAAAAAACATTTATTTGTTTACATGGGTATGTGTGAAGTTCAGAGCGTGTCTTAAGGGAGTTGGTTCTCTCAGGGATCAGATTCAGGTCATCAGGTTTGGTGGCAAGCACCTTTTCTTGCTGAGTCATCTTACTGATCCTGGAAGTGGCTTTCAATCTAGAAAATAAGTTGATACTTTCTACTGAAACCCCTAACCTCAATTTCAAAGTAGTTTAGAATTATAGTGTAGCCTTAACTGTTTTAATATTTTTCTTTCCTTCCTCTGTAATCTCAATGGCTTTTAGGGATGCTACCAAAAGATACAATAGGCACCACAGTGAATTTACACTATCCATGTATCTGTCTCCTCTATTTACTAGTAAGGCATGAAACTATTTTGGATGAATGAATGTCTGGGTGTGGGAAGGGAAGTGCGGTTGAGCGTAGTCATGAGCTGAAGCAGTCTTGAGGTGATGATTAAATTAGAAACTTAGTTTAGTTGAGACACAGGCAATGAACGTGTGCACGCAACACATAGACATGGTGGCTTCTTGTTTGCCCACGCTTGGCTGTTCTCCCTTTGGTAGCGGAAGACAGCGAGAATGCACATGACGTTTCCTTCTCAGATCATCAGTATCCCACCTCTATTGAGTTCAGTGAAGCCTGTGTCCACTATTGTTCAGTGAACTCCACTGTCCCAGCTCCAAGATGGAGCTCTCTGAAGATCAGGATAGAAATGCTCACGTCCTCCCAGAATTCTGACTTCATCTGAAGGCCCTTCAGAGTACTATGTGACTAAGATGACTGGCTCACTCGTGCAGGATTGCTGCTCTTATCAAAGGGACCCTTGGAGAGCTGGAGAAATGGCTCAGGGGACAGGAGTGCTCTGTGCCAGTCAGAGGACCCGAGTTCCAGTCCTCGGTGTCCAAGTAAAATGCTGGAAGTGATTTCGTATGTGACCTGAGGAGATCTCTAACCTTTGCTGGCTGTCGCTGTAGCTCCAGGTTCAGTGAGAGGCTGTTTCAAATGAGTGGAGCTAGAACAGGCGCCTGATGTCCTCCCACGGCCTCTGTGTTCATCCTTAGGACCATACAAATGCATACAGCCCCCACAAGCACTCCTAAGGAACACATACAAAGTTTCTAGTAAGTTCTCTCATGTCTTCAACCACATGAGGACACAGAAAGTGTCCTATGAGCCGGAAAGTGGCCCTCACCAGACACTACATCTACCTTGAACTTGTACTTCCCCATCTCCAAAATCTGGAGATATAATTCTGTTGTTTCTGAGATACCCCATTGATGATATTCTATTACAGCAGCCCTGGGGAATGAAGAAGACTCTCATCCCTCCACTCATATAACTTTCCAAATGACAGGGCTTTCCTTTCATTACGATGACCAATCTGATGATGTCATCCCTTATGACAAACCATCCAATGCTTCACCATCATCTTAAAAGAAGAAAAAAACCAAACATCTCAACATGGCCCGCTGACTGAATTCTCCCATCACCACTAAACCCAGGATGTAAATCTGCAGTCCTCGAACTAGTCCTGATGGTCCACAACTCTCTGGGGACACTCTCTCCTCATTGCTGTCCTGGTAACCCCTTCCCCAGCCTTCCAAACCCAGCTCGTGGTTAAATCCATGGAGGATCCTTCCTCCCCTCTCCTTCCTGCTTTGTCACTGACTTGGCCTGCCTCTGTTGTAACCTTTCTTTCTCAAGCACTACTTTCTTACTCAGAGGACTGTCTCCTGTGTTCAGGCGGGAGAGGGTCTAGTTCATTCCCGAGTTTTCATATCTGGTAGATTGCCAGTGCCCAATTTGTGTCTGGGAGGAGTGTGTGAAGGAAGGAACGTAGCCTGTAGTGAGGAAAGAGGACTCTATGGCATTTTCAGCCGGGGAAGGGGAGCGAAAGGGACTGGGGTGGGGGCTTTAGAATGGCCTTGAATTGGAAAGTGTAGATGGACTTCAGTCCTGAGCATCATTTGTCTTCTGCTAGCCTCAGAGTAGTGGGTCTTTGAGTAGAGTCACCTGACCAGCTAGTACATTTCCAGAGCTGTGACTTCTGCAGTTTCCAGTTTCATTCAAAATTCACCCAGGTAGAGCTCCTGGTGGTGGTGGTTTGGGGGTTGGGCAGCAAGCTGTGTTTGAACAAGCCCAGCAGAGAATCAGAGGCAGCCCCAAATTGGAAGCTGGGCCCTGGGGACAAGGAAGTCAGGGGTTGATAACATGCTCTGTCCTAGCTTGAGTTTTGTGCGTGCAGGTGTGGTGAGTTTACTCAGGCTCACTGCTAGGGGACACCCCCTGAGAGGCTGACTCAGTTTCCTTTAGTACCCTAGACCCTCACCTCTTCTCAGTCAACTGATTCGCCTTCCTCAGACTGACTTCTGATACTCTGCTTAAAATACCCAAATGGCCAGTTCTAGGGGATAAGATCTGGAGCTTAGATGAATGCAAGCAATCTTGTGGGAAAAGATCCAGTTCATTTAGGAATGAGGCCACAAGTCTGAGTTTGGCCTTCCATCCTAGAGAGAGGAAGACGGCGGCAGAGAAGGAACAGATTACCTTGAAGAAAGGGAAGCCTGAGGATTTATTTTGCAGAATGTAGTTGCTTTCAAACCTTAGTTCTTTGTGATCTGAGGTTCAGCTGTGACTGGCTGTCCTGTGTTAGTTTTGTAGAAAGGCTGGTGTAGAAGCAAACTCTGTGTGTGTGTGTGTGTGTGTGTGTGTGTGTGTGTGGTGTAGAAGTCATTTCTTCAGGTGCTGCCCATTTGTTATTGCTGGGTTTTGTTGTTGTTTGAGGCATGGTCTCTCCCTGGTCTGGAATTCACCAAGACTAAGCTGTCTAGTCTCTACTTCCTCAGCACTGGCTGGTTGCATTATAAACACATGTTCACAAAACAGAACAAACAAACAAAGTGTTCTAGAGATGAAACTCAGGTCCTCATGGTTGCAAGGCAAGCACTTTACAGACTGAGGTTCCCCCCACCCCGCCCTTATGTTTGAATCAAGATCATTTCTGGACAGACCATTCCAGGCACACCTTGTAGAAAGTCTCAGCAATGCTTGGTAAAGAAGTCGTTGTCTGGGAAATTGGAGGGGGGGATGGGGTGGGGGAAGAAGGGGAAAGGGGGAGCACTGGGGACAAAAAGGAGGGTTCTTAGTTACATCGATGCTTCCATTAGCAGGAAGGTTTTTCCTGGAGTTGGAGTTTTGGTTATTGTCCCATTCCCATGCACTCGCTACAGAAATTGAAGTCTGGTAAAGTATTCAAAACAATGACCCTGCCTTTAAGACTCTTCAGTCTGGATTTTCATTGCCTTCATTGGGGATTTGTCAGGCAAGGAAGCTATGCTTCATCCAGCAAGCAAGTTGGCTCTTTAGAGCATTTGCTTATTCTCACCCCTTTGAAACTGTTTAGCAGTTGAATTATTTAAAGCAGAAAGAGGCGAGGGAGTTGGAAGGGAGGGCTGCTGGCCCCAGGCACAGCCAGGAGAGGGTGCTAAATGTGGTTATCAAGAGATCAAAGAGCCCATGAAAGATGCCTTTGATCTGATGCTTGTCAGCGGGGCAATTAGAGCTGGGAGAGGCCCCCTCCCCTCCCCAGTGTTTCTTCTTTATTCTGGACACCTGGAAGTGGTGGAGGAAGAGGGAGGAGTGCCCTGGAAAAAGTCCCTGTACAGTTGGCTGTGGGGAATCAAGTGTGCTTAAAGACATGAAAGACATCATCTCTCCTGCAGGAAAACCCCTTTTATGTAGATATAGTTGTTCTCATTTGTATTTTTTCTTTTTATGTGCATGTACATGTATGAATGTGTGTTTGCATGTGTGTGTGTATAGGCATGTGAAGGCCCAGTGTCACTGTCTAGTCTAGAGTCTCTCTTGGTGACTTTCCACCTCATCCATTGAGACAAGAGTCTCTCAGTTGAACCCAGAGCTCACTGATATAGGATTGTCTAGTGTACCAGCTTGCTCCAGGGACCCTTGTCTCTACTTCCCAAGGGTTGGGATTACAGGTGGGCAGCAATGTCTACTTGGCATTTATGTGGGTGCTAGAAATCCAAACCCTGGTCCTCACACTTGTGCCACAGCCCTTGACCCACTGAGTCCACTTTTCAGTGCTCATTCATTATTTCTGAGGGCTAGAAAGAGAGATGTAGCCCTCCCAGCCCTCCCTTCTCTCTGTGAACACGTGCCCCCAGGTGTGAGCTGGCATACACCACCCCGTGTTTGTGTACATCCTTTGACACAAATAGGAAGGGTATCAATCAGTTGGGAGGTAGCAGAGAAAGTTTTGGTTGCTTAGATTTTCCTTGTACCTGTTGGTGAAAAGCAGACCCCATGGAGAGCTGTCAAATCACAGCCAAGTCTGCTTTGTCACCAAGTCAAATTGTACCCAACGAGTAACTTCCAATTTTCTAAACAACTCAGGACTCATTGCACAACTGAACATAGAGCCTTGGTTTTTTTTTTCCCCCACGGGCCAGGAAAGCTGCTTCCGCGTGTCTGTGCGATCCTATTTACAGCAGTAAGGGGCCTCAGACTAACTCTGAGCACCCTCCAGATGGCTTTCTCTGCTCTGAAAGTGCAACAGCAATGAGTCGGTGTCTGCAGCCCAGCCCCTTGGTGTCTGTCGCCATGTGACACAGACTGTCTTGTGATTTTCATGTTTGTTTCCCTAAACAGGCAGGAGGTGACATGTTGGTTGGTTTCCTAATGGCAAGCTAGTGAAATCCTGATTCTCATCTGGCCTGGCCTCCTGGGAGTGGAGCCAGTGTATCTGCCTCTCCTGGCCCTGAATTTGGTCTGCCTCCCTGTTGCCCCAGCCTGTGAATGAGGTTCTATTTGTTTTAGAAGGCGGGAGATGCAAAGCCTTATGAAGTGGCTTGATGGCCTTATTTCTCCCTGGTGAACAGAGGAGGCCATTCCCGCCATTTTTTAACCTTTGCTGTCACATATTTACCCAACCTCCTTTGCTTCTTTTTGCCTGCCTTGTTTTAATGTGTACGGGCTGTCCCATGAAAATGAGAAAAGAAATTACAACTGAAGACTCACTTGAACTTCTGAACGGGACTGTGCGAAAAATAGAAGCTATTTATTAATAAGAAATACTAGAGATTGACTTGTGGAGTCACCTTGGCCAAAAACCTCTTAGGCTTCCCCTAACAATTCAAAGAAGTCTGACAGTCCCATGTGTGACAGAGAAATTCAGGCCCTCCTTGAATTTCAATTTAGGAACTATTCTGCCCCCTGCTTCAACTTGTTCCCCCTTGAGACAGAGTCTCGCGTAGCCGGGGAAAGTATCAAATTCACTATGTAGGTGTGAATGACTTTAAGCTTGGGGCCACCCTTCCTCCACTGCCTGTGTGTCGGGATGACAGGTGGATGCTACCACCCCTGGCTTGTTCTGGACTGGGGATTAAAGCTAGGATTTCATTCACGCTAAGCAAGCATTCTACCAGCTGAGCCACATCCTCATGCTGGTGTTCTAGCTTCGACTCTTTAAAGCTGGGAGGACAGTTCTATTTGGGGGAAGTTATAAGTTTTGGCAGTGGGAGGGATACGCGATTGGCTCTCAGCGCTGGCTTCTTCTGCACGGCTCCCCCGTCGTGCTGGCTCTGTGAAAGGAGGAAGTGAATATGGATCTCAAAGGTGCCTCTCTGCAAAATCAGGATGAAATGACCTCCGGTGTCTTCTGGTTCTCCACTCCTCCGAGGGACTGGTGTCCTGCCCTGAATGCAAAAGAAAGGTTTTGTTCTTTTATTTATAAAAAGTAAACCCAGTCGGAGTGTCCAGACATTGACAGGGCATCAAATCCCAGATTATTACTTTTGGAAGCAAACACCCTTAGAGAAAAAAAAAAAACTGTTTCTCTTGTGAATATGCTGAGTAACCCATGAATGACAGCTAGTGTCTTCTCCAGAGCCTTCCTGCAGACTCACACCCAGTTCTGAGCACTCCGCCTCTGGGATGTAGCCATTGCTTCCCAGATCTCTGTATCACCTGGGCCTTCAGAGCAGGTGGTGATGTGTTTCCTAGAGTTCTTGCTCTTCAGTTCTACATGCAAACGCTCTTCCCAGCCCCGATCCTGTCCTATTCCCTGTCTGGGGGATTTGCAAGTCTGATCACATCCCACACATAATCAGTTCTCTGTCCCTCTAAATCAGAGGTCCCCAATCTTCCTAATGCCATGACCTTTTGATACAATTCCTCATGTTGTGGTCACCCCCAATCATAAGATTATTTTCATTACTACTTCATTACCATAACTTTGCTACTGTTATGAATCAT
This sequence comes from Ondatra zibethicus, assembly GCA_004026605.1. Classification (NCBI taxonomy): domain Eukaryota; kingdom Metazoa; phylum Chordata; class Mammalia; order Rodentia; family Cricetidae; genus Ondatra; species Ondatra zibethicus. Next base: position 28,207 of record PVIU01013063.1, on the reverse strand, counting down.
AATGTACACATTTGTGTTTTCCAATGGTCTTAGACTACCCCTGTGAAAGGGTTATTTGACCTCCCAAAGGGGTCAAAACTCACAGGTTTAGAACCACTACTCTAAGTGGAGTTGGCATTATATTCCCCTAAAGGTCACTGAAGGTGCTGCCCTTACAAGAGTTAATTCCTGAAAGAGGATTGTGTATCTATGATCTATCTATCACCTTCTATCTACTACTCCTATCTATGATCTATGTGTATCTATGATCTATCTATCACCTTCTATCTACTACTCCTATCTTTCTATCCATCCAGATAACTGACAGGAGGTCTGGGATGAGACTGTTGCCCCACGGCATCTCCACGGCATCTCCACGGCATCCCCACGGCATCCCCACGGCATCCCCACGGCATCTCCACGGCATCTCCACGGCATCTCCACGGCATCTCTACGGCATCTCCACGGCATCTCTACGGCATCTCCACGACATCTCCACAGCATCTCCACAGCATGTGTGGAGCTGAGCAAGCCAAGCCCCTCCCTTCGCTTTTACCTTCCTGACTTATGAGCTATTCCACTCGAAGATACTCCTCTCATGATGGTGTCATCTGCCATGAGGTCCTTCAGAGCTAAGATGATTCTGTTGCCAACCCCTGGCATTTCCAAAATTTTGAGCTAAGGAAATCTCTTCTCTTTGTAAATACCCAGCCTCTGCTGGTGAAGTAGTGGCACAAAGAATATGGCAGTAACCAACCAATATCTGATTGGATTTAAGGCTCACTCTATGAGATGGAACCCATGCCTGATTCAACTTAGGTGGCCAAGAACCTGAGATAGGCCATGGACCTTGGGTAACAAAATACTAATTTTCTGCTAAGGAAATATGGCAAGAAAATGACTTCTATTAACATTCTGATAAATTCATAGATCGGTGTCTTGCTCAGCCATCATCAGAGAAGCTTCCTTCTGCACTAAGTGGGCACTAATACAGAGATTCACAGCAGGAAAATGTCTCACTCGGCTGAGGGTGAGAGGCCTTGGAACACTTGGTCCTAAGTGGGATGTCTTCATCAAAGCCCTCCCCATCAGAGTCCAGGGAGTTATGTGGAAGAGGATACAGGAAGAGTGTAAGGGCCAGAGCGAATGAAGGACACCTAGAACACTAAGGATCTTCCAAACACAGCAGGACTCTCACACACGTGAACTCACAGAGACTGAGGCAGCATGCACGCACAGGGCCTGCACAAGCACAAGCCAGATGGGGTCCCAGCACTGAAAGGGGAAGCAGGCACAAGCCCTCAACCTTAACCCAGAAGCTGTCTCCAAGTGTCAACCACTCACAGAGGAAGGCAGTTTTCTCCAGTGGCGTCTCACCGGGAATACAAACTGCAATCAAGAGTGGGGTCCATGTCCAGCTGTAGAAGGCCAACTCAAAATGAACTCCATGTGTCTGTCTGTCTCTGAGCATGTATGTGTTTCTTGTGCTTTTCTTTTTTTCTATTTGCTTTATTCTGACTTTTTCAGAATTTGCCTGTTTCTTTTCTAAACACAGAGAGAAAGAAGGCATGGAATTGGAAGCGGGGGTGGGGGAGGTGGGGAGGATCTGGGAGGAGATGAGGGAGGGGGACTGTATATATTGTCTAATATATATTGTACGAAAAAATGTTTTCAATCATTGACTAAATGCCCAGCCTCAGGTATTTTGTTAACATGGTAGGAGACAGGCTAATACAGTCTGTCCACTCCCGTCCTCCAGGGAGTGGTCTGGGGACTTCTAATGTTTGCTGTCTCTAAGATGAATGGAAAAGGGCAAGCTTTCAATGGTTATATTGTTTCATTAAAAATTACAAATTACAAAATTATGATTAAGAACAATAAGAGGCAGGAATGAGGAACTGCCCTCTCCAAAGCAAAGCATCCATCTGTCATCATTCTACTAGGCAGATACAGTCTCTGGCCAGAAGTCCTCTTCGGGATCCAGCATGTCAGGTGAGCTGGGGGCAATTTCTGTTGTCTGTGGGGAGGGGAAGGGTCTGTCTTTAAGACCGGAAGGATTAGTATCATTCACTCCTGCCTACCCAGTGATCCCCACCCACATATGATGACCACGGGCCCTGAAGGAGCCTTCCTGTTTCCTCTGTCCTTGGTGATACAGAGAAGGTTAACCATGACTGCTCTTGAGGAGGGCTGGGGAGACAGTTGATTCCATAACATCACTGGAGTGAGTAGAACCCATGACTTCAAAGAGAAAGCAGCTGTGAGAGGCAGCTTGGTGAAAACCAGCCTGGGTGGCAGATAAGAAGGAGCCTCGCTGGCTGGCAGTGATGTAGTTGACGTCATGGGACACAGACGTGGTTCCTGGCTATCACTGAGCTCAGCATGACTGTCTACCAATATCCATCCCTTAACAGAAATACGGATGTCGTAGCCCGCAATGTGAGAATGTGAACTTTTCTTTCTAATCGAGTGAAAAAACGTTGCGGGGGCGGAGCCAGAGGATAATCTAGATCTGGGTACGTTTGGTTTCTTTCTCTTTAGATGGACGGATGTGAAGTTGGCAGTGCGCCTGCATGTGTGTGTACGCATGTGGACACCGGAGGACAACCTCGGGTGTTGTTTTTCAGGAGACACTCACCTCGTTTTCTGAGACAGCCTTTGACTGATCTGGAACTTGCCAATTAGGCTAGACTGGCTGCTGGCCAATGAGCTACAGGGATCTGCCTGTCTCTAAGTCTTCAGTACTGAGATTCCAAGTGTGTACCACAACATCTAGTGGGGGATCAAACCTTTGCCTTTTTGCTTATATGCCGGGCACTTTACCAAAGGACCTGTGCATGTATGTGTGTGTGTATGTAAATGTGTATGTGTGTAAATGTGTGTGTGAATGTGTGTGTAAATATGTGTGTGTAAATGTGTGTGTGTTACAGTTGCTACACAGCTCTAGTCAATCTTGGAAATGGAAGTATTTAGGTTTTACGGAGAAATCTACATTTCATCTTAAAACTGGAAAGTATCCTTGACCTTGCTCCTTTCTTTTGATTTCCTTTTGGGTTTGCTTGTCTTTTTATTCTGAGACTAGGTTTCACTGTGTAGACCTCACTCACATGATACTCACTGTGCAGGTCAGGGTGGACTCAGACTCATGGCAATCCAGCTGCCTCGGCCTCCCAAATGAACCTTGTTCCTTTCTAAAGGTGAATTCTTTGGCAATCAGGACCCTAGTCTTACTTTTAATCTTCGAATACGCCGGGCAACCATAGAAAGAGATTCATCAGCTAGACATTCACCCCTCAGGCTGAAGAAGCCTGACACTCATAACTGGTGATTTAGGACCTACCTCCCATCTACTGTCAATCCCAGAGGCCTGCTTGCCGTTTCTCCGTTTCATCATTAGAAGTTTACTGGAACAAGCCATGTGAAGAGAAAGGGTACATTTTTATAACTTGTGGTTGCTATAATTAAAGTTATTAGTTAAGGAAGGACTATTACTCCGGGCAAAACAATCAGAAGGAAGTTTTAGCAATTAAGTCAAATTCACTGTGGTGGTGAGGGTTTTTTCCCCCCTTCCCCCGCCCACCCTGGTTCTTTTTGGAAAACAACCTCAGGCAAGTGTTCTGTACTTCTCAAAGAGCATGGTGACTCTGCCTAGGCTGAAGAGCAAACAGTGAACAGTGAACTGTGCTGTTGACTCTATCAGTAGGTTAATTAAGAAAGCTGTTAGCGATGAGAAAAGAGCTGGAACATTCTCAGTTCCTATTGACAAAATCCATGACATCGGCAGAACTGACGTTTGTTCGATACTGAGAAAGACATGCTGGAGGCATTTAGGGGAAAAGGCTGACGAAGGAATCTCAAAGTCCAGTACAGAGCGTCCTGATCACTGCTGACAGTGCTGAGATTTTAAATTCCACGCACCTTTTCATTTGCTATAAATGACATGAGTAGAGGTATCTGGGGTCTCAGCTCGGCTCTGGAAAGCCCAATTGTCTAGGAACAGAGTGATTACAAAAGAATTCTGGTTCAGGCTTGGGGTTACTGAGTCCAGGACCTGCAACTAGCCTGCTATGTGGTAGGGAAGGAAGGTTTGACTCTTTGAGGTTCCCTTTTGGGAGTGCCAGCAGCCAATCTTTCTCCTGAAGCATCACCCTTGAGCCATGCCCTGTCTACCTGTTGGGCAGAGTGAGCTAGAATCCTGATCTGTTACTAGAAATCTAGACGAAGACTGATGAGTGTATGAGAGGACACAGCGTCAGGGTTGTCCTGATTACATAGGACCTGAAACAGTGGATCTTGCTAAGCTGTATTTCACTGACTTTGAGTTTGGCTTTTCGTGATTCTTTTTCCCAAGCCATTCCTCAATCATGTTCCTCCAGAGTTGGTCTCTTAGGACCACCATAAGCATTTCCTAATGCCATGGACAAACATACCAGGCCTGGAGAAACTGCTGAGCAAGGATCAGAGGGGTCACCTCAGCTGGAGAAGGTCCATACATCCACCCCTTTCCATCCATGAGAACTCCAAGGTTCATTTCCAGTTGTTGGTGATCTAGGGCAAAGGCCAAAGGGAAGGTACCTGTCTCTGGTGGCCAGGAAGGGAAGGGTACTGTAATCGAAGTACTCATTGTAAGTTAGTATGGTTAGCTCCTCTAGTTCATAGGAACAAGGATGAAATGTCTGGATGGTGGATTGAAAAACCTGCATGTAAATGAAGAGGAAGGAGACCCTGCATGTTTCAAGGAAGGCTCTCAGGACACTCTTGGGGAAAGACTGATTAGCAAAAATAGATAAAGAGGGAGAAGGGGAGCTGGGACAAACCAAACTGGAGGCACTAGGCTCAGAAAGGTTAGGAAGAAAGAAATGAAATCTCACTTTGCAGAAACTAAGTGTATCTAGAACTAGATTAACCAGGTTGTGGTAGCTCACACCTTTAATCTCGGGAGGCAGAGGAATCTCTGTGAATTTGAGGTCTACATAGTGAGTTCCAGGACACCCAGCGATATGTAGAGAGACCCTGTGACAAAGAAAGAAAGAAAGAAAGAAAGAAAGAAAGAAAGAAAGAAAGAAAGAAAGAAAGAAAGAAAGGAAAGACAATAGAAGGAATAAATAATTTAAAAATACAAGTATGGAGCCACCATACTCCGTACAAGAAACTTAAAAAAAAAATAACTAAATGAAAACACACCTCCAGACCAAGAGTCCACAACTGAACCACAGAAAGTGACACTGTTACTTTTATTAAACAGGGCCAGGCTCAGCAGCATGGGGAGCGCTGTGACTTGATCCCGAAACATTGCCTGCAGGCTATGAGTGTGGACATTTGGTCGTCAGTTCTTTTGGTAGATTTCATAACTACTGGAGGTGGTGCCAAGCTGGAGGAGGTGAGTCACTATGGGGGAGGGCCTTAAGTTTCTACTCTGGCCCTGTTCCTGTCCAGTCTCTGCACCATCATTTACCTAACACTGAGCAAGCAGCCTGGTGTCCCCGCTACCATTCCTTCCCCACCATGATGGACAGAACCCTGAAACCATTAGCTAAAATAAACCCATCCTCTCTGAAGTTCCTTCTTGATTGGTGTCAAGAAGCATAACTACTGCAAGATGCTGTGGATGACCCAGCTGCAGTTTGCTCTCTATGATGTCCAGGGTGGTTGAACTGAGCAATTATCAGAGACGAGGACAGAAGGGGACTCTATAAGAAATAGAGTGAAAGGAAAGCTAGGGGACGCTTAGCATCATGGTTCACAGAATAAAGTGTGGGCATCCCAGACTGACCCTGGAATAGGCACTTACTCATCCAGATGCTCATGTGCCATTAAATAACCCAACCAACTACCGAGTGTGGTGGTGTATGCCTGTGCTCTTAACACTTGGGAGGTTGTAACAGGAGGATCAGGAGTTTGTGGCCAGCTGGTGCTACATACTGAGTTTGAGGCTTGTCTGGGCTACATAGGACCTTAACTCAAAGAAACAAAACTAAGCAAGTAAGCAAGCAAGCAAACAAACAAAAATCTCATCAGTTTGTTACAGTACGTGGGAGGCATGTCACTACTTGGTCCCCAGAGTTGATGTTTCATTGGTCATCCATCCAGGGTCTGTTTCTTCTCCTTGTCCCTTTACCCTTTAAGCATCTCTGTCTTGATCATCTATGTACTTAGCCCACACACAGATCTTGGGGGTACGGAAGACTTGATTGGTTTAAGAAAACTCTAGTCCCACGTGTCATTGATTGGTTCAAAAATGTTTGGCTAATGAGACATCCAAAGCATGTTCCAGGCCTCTCTGAATGTCTCCTTGTGCTTATAAACATCACAGAGAAAGGCAAAAATCTATCTATGGGTGTTGCCATGTATGGCTGCAATTCCTGAAAGTGAGCCCATTCCATCTTTTGATGGAAGAGGAGAAGGATAGAAAGAACTTTGTTCTTTCCTGGTCCAAAGTGCTGGGGAAATTCACAAAACCAACCCTAACTCTGCCCTAACCTTGGAGATCTCACTAACACTAAAGAAAACCCACCAAATTCCTCATTTTAAATTAGAGTCTTATTTCAGCTCTTTTCAAAAAACCCAAAGCATCTTACACAAGCACATGAACTATGGTGGATGAGTATCCTCTAAGGCTCATGTGTAGAAGACTTGATCCTCAGTTATGCCTTTGGGAGTGCTACGGACCCTTAGGAGGTGAGGTCTTATGGGAGGTCCTTAGGTCATTGGAGACCTGTCCTTGAAAATGATAATGAGACCATAACATATAACACATAACACACACACACACACACACACACACACACATACACACACACACACTGTCATCTATCTATCTCTCTATCTCTCTATCATCATCATCATCATCATCATCATCATCATCATCTGTCTATCATCTCTGCCTCCATCCTCCCTTCCTTTCTCTGCTTTTTACTTTCTTCTTCTTGGCTCATGATCTTACTACTTTGCCATTGAGTCTCTGCCATTGCTGTGTGGTGTCCTCGTCAGAGGCCCAAAGCAATCAGTTTGCCTAATCTTTGACTAGGACTTCTAAACTTTTTCTCTTTATGTGATAATTGCCTTGGGAATTTTGTTGTAGTAACAAAGTTGACGACAACATTGCACTTTGTATTTTCACCTCATTCCATCCTGGATCTTACATTTCAGGGCTTTTGTTTATATTTCTCAATAAAACTCTCCCCAAACAACATCAACACTAAGAAACGTCAAAGCACATCAAACTCCATGTTGCTTTAAGTTCTACCTATAAGACAGTGTTGTCTTTACACAGCACTTTCTCACACGAGCTTTAAGCCTTCTGTATAGTTGATAATACCTAAGATAATGCAAATGATATATAACGTTTTACCGTGTTGTTTAGGGAAGAAAAAATATATGTTCAATACAGAAGAAATTTTAAAAAGACTTTCAATGAATACTTGATTGACAGTGAGGCCACTGTATGGCCCTTAGACATTCTGAATATTCTAATTTTCATCTTAGTTATTGACATGAATGCCAGCAGCTCTGTTATTAAGTGGGAAGTTGTTGGAAACAGGGCTACATCCACATTCGTCCTTGTACTCACCACCAGCTAGAACGGAATCCCGAGTTTAACATCAGGACTCCAGGTTTGTTGAAGGCAATCGGGTATTTTCAGATTGATTTTCCACCCACCCTCTGAGAACTCAGCAAAACCTAGTTGGTATAATAATAGAAATAAAGATACTAATTATGTAGCCAGTTTTTTTAGATGTCAACTTCAAATAAAAAATGCACACAGATGACATTTTAACAATCTAAGCTTTCTGGTAGGTCTGATTGAGTGACATTTTAATGATAGCAGTTGACTCACATTGTAAACAAAAGTACTGATTACCTGAGAAAGTGCCTGCATTTAACACAGGGTAGAGATCATGCAGAAAACTTGACTGTGGCTGTCAGTCCAGAGAAATGGTCTGATGCCCAAGTTTCAAATCAAATTCTAGAAAAAAATGAGAGCAAAAGACATCATGGAGACTGTACTCCCAACTCACTTGATAAGATCTTCGCTGTTAGGATTTAGAATTCTACAACAAATTTAATGATTTGGGAAATGACTACTTTGGCTTGAGAAGAGAATTTGACTTTTTGCTGTGAATTGTTTGTAGAATTATGAATAACCTCGGAAATCATGGACTGTGTGCCTTGTGGGCCTGTTGCATAGTCTTTTCCTCTTTTAGTTATTGGCGAGTGTGCATATGTGTACATAAACAGGGATGTGCATATACCATGCCATGTGTGTGGAAGGTAGAGGGCAAGCTGCAGGAGTCGCCTCTCTTCTTCCAGCATGTGGGTCCTATTAATTGAACCTAAGTCATCAGGGAGATCAACAAAAGCCCTCAACTGCTGCGCTATCCCACCCTCCCTTCACTGGGTGTCTTTCTAAATCAATGATGTCATTCACTGGGCTCTCACCCATGTCTCATCAGGAATAGAGAGACGTTGAAAGTTTGTCATGTCCTATTTATTTTGATTTAAATTATTTCACTGTGCCAAAAGTTTCAGAGACTAAAACATAGATGCTCCATTCCCCAGCATTCTGACGCTGCATGGTCATTTACCCCTGCTCTTTCCAATGCGTTCAGTGAACTAATGTCCCTGATGGGATGAGTGTTTCTCCCTCGGGTTTTTCCTCCCATCCCCTCCTGAAGTCAGTGGAACTTTCTGTCTGTGTTTTCCCACGGGGCTAGAGAAGATGAAGCTGTAAGGAATCTGTGGCATGGCTTTGTGGAGTTGTCACAATGTGCAGCCTCAGCCTAGATTCAGAATCCAACCCGGTTACTCATCAAAGTTGAAATGATCCCGCCTTTCTAAACCTCAGTTTTCTCACTTATAAAATGATAGTAATAGGACTTCACTTCCGGGTTTTCATAATTTGGGAAAAAATAGAGAAAATGCTTGATTCTGTCTAGCACCTGCAAAGAAACACACACGCGTTTGCTCGATGATGTTGATGGTGCTGAGTGTTTCTTGCCATACAGGCCATCATACTAACAACCTGATCGCACGAAACTATCAGGACAGGTACATGTGGCTCCAGTTCTTTCATTTAACTACTTCTTAGTGCATGGTGTTTTGAATGTGCCATACTTTACATAGATTTCCAAGCTTCTGGGTTTTACTATTAACAAAACAGAGCAGGGGCCTGGAAAGACGACTGCTGGTTAAGGTCATTGGCTGCTCTTCCAGATGACCTGATTCCAGTTCTCAACACCCACAGGGTGGCTAGCAGCCATTTGAAACTTCATGTCCAGGGGATCGGATGCCCTCATCTGGCCTCCAAAGACAGCTGGCATGCACATGGCACACAGATATACATGCAGGCAAAACACATATACACATATAAAGATAGAAATAAAAACTAAGTCAGAACAAAACAACTACTCAGTGGCTAACTTCTTATACATCTTTTTTCTTTTATTGAAAATAGATTTTTTAATGCAATATATTCTGATTACAGTTCCTCTCCCCCTACTCATCCCAGTTTCTCCCCACCTCCCCTCCCATCTGGATCCACTCCATTTCTGTCTTTTACTTAGAAAATAATAAGTAATAATAGTAGTAATAAGTAGAAAATGAGTCAAAACCAAATAAATCAGAATATGACAAAGCAACCAGACAAGAAAACATCAAAGAAAAAGCGCAAGAATCTCATAGAAACACATACGTTTGCACACTTAGGAATCCCATAAAAGCCCTAAGCCAAAAGCGGTAGCTCTTGGTTCCCATCTGGAACAGACCCATGTAGGCCCTGCGGCCCCTGTCCTAGTCTCGTCGAGTCCCTGTGTGTGCCAGCCCTGCTGGGGTTAGGGACTTGTTTCTTTGGTGCCCTTCACCCCCTCTGACTCCCACAATTTTTCTGCCCCCTCCTCTACAGAGTTCCCTGATGCCTGCGGGGAGGAATTTGATGGAGGCGTTTCATTTAGGACTGAGAGGCCTAAGGTCTGCCTCTTTCTGCACATTTTCTGGCTGTGGGTCTCTGTATTTGTTCCCATCCACTACAGGAGGATGCTTCTCTGATGATGGTCGGGAGAAACATGGATCTATAAGCACTGAAGAATGTTGTGAGGAGTCATTTAATACTATGCTCCTTTAGCAGAAAAATTTTATTTGATTTTCAGCTAGATCCCTGGCCTATCTAGTCTCAGGTTCTTGGTCATCCAAGCAGAGGTGGGAACGGCTTCCATCTCGTTGAGTGGGCCTTTACTCAAATTAGATATTAGTTGGTTTCTCTCGCAAGCTTTGTGCAACTATTGCACTAGAGCATCTTGCAGGCAGATCACCCTTGTATAAGGAAGAATTTACTGCTGCATTGGTGTTTATCTTTCTCCTTTGGTAGCATGCACAGTATCTTCTAGTACAATAAATACTAGTCTGTAGAGATTAGGACTGTAGCTTAACTTCTCCAAGTTAAATGAGTTGTATAGGTGCTGTCTTCAGCAAAGGGGTGTTATGTTAGTTTGTAGAGTGCTACCAATAACATTTGTAATAGCAATAACAAAATAGGTTGTTTTAAGGTTCCCAAGGGATCTGTTTGGCCAACAACTTGACTATATATAGCTCATCCCTGGTACTGGACACTTCATTTGATGACAAGAGATGTCCAGTTGGTGCTCCATCTCCCTTGCTGTCTGGTGATTTCATTTGATCACCTTCATTTGTGTATGTATTATGAGAAGATTCTACTCTATTGTTTCCATTCAGTGACCCCCTCAATGGCCCTTAATTTTAGCTGTGCATTTCCATATTTCCCTGCTTGTCTCCTACTTTCTTCACCCTCCCGATTTGATCCTCTGATTCAGCCCCTACTTCCACAATCATCCATAGCTCTCTGGTTTGCAGTGTAGAGTTTTAGTCTTCTCTCTCTGAGGATGTCCGTTTGGAAGACATGTTCAAGGTCATGATGCTTTATTAGGACACATCATCTGATAGTAAGCCTGTTAGTGAGCCTATCCAGGAACATTTGGGTCTGGATTCTTTTCAGATAAAGTATTTTTCATTGCTTTTTTGATATACGAATAGATATATATGATCGATAGAAAGATAGACAGACAGACAGATGACATAAGAGACAAAAAGATAGATTCAACTGGATATCTAGATATAAATAGATGATAAACATAGTTGTAAATATATACACACAAATATAAATAGATAGATAGAGATCAGTAGATTATAGTTAGATGATAGACAGACAGACAGATGGATATAGAGATATAGAGATAGATATGATAGATAAAAACAGATATCAATAATAGAGATAGGTGATAGATACAGATGCTAGCTACATACATTCTGGATATTTCACTAAGATTTCTTTTGTATCTTTCATATTTTAAAGCATGTTTGTAGCAGATGCTTTGAAATCTTGGTTGCTAATCTCACCCTCTGGATTTTCTCAGCATCTGTTTCCTTTGTCCTCTCTTCATTGTGGATCTAATTATCTGTTTCTTTACATGTTTGGTAATCTTTTATTGAATGCCAGACATTGTAGATGACTCAAAATAGGGAGAGTCTAGTTGTGTTTTCCTTAGAGTTCGCTGAGTGTTGCTCCGGCTGTGTGTTGCATTAACAGCCTGTGTTCTTGATTCAGGCAGTTTGCATCAGGCTTTCTGGAAGGCAGGGAACTGCTCAGAGCTGCACTCAAGAAATCAGAGTGAGGATGCTGCCATTTGGACCCTGGGCAGTGAACAGGGGAGTGTGTGATTCTGTGAGGCCTGCTGCTGGGTCCTAAGATACGGTCCTTGCTCTTGGTGCAGCTTTATGGTCATACGGTCAGCTTTTTGAGGACCCCTACCTGGTCACTGCATTGTTTTCAACACTTTCTCGCTGGCTAGGTTGCATCCCAATGTCTTCAAACCCTGTGCTTTCTACTGTCTCTGTGTGTGGAAGTCTCTGGTCTTGGTCCAGGATCTGCGGGGGAACCCCTGTGTGTTCTTTATGGTGGGACTGGCTCTGTGTGCCTCTCTGCGGTTTCTTCCTCCAGTTACCAGGCTGCCGCCATTTTTAGCTGCCTCTAATCTTAAAATAACAGCAGTGGTATCGGACAGTTCAATCTCGTTTCTAATTTTAATGAAAATTTCCCCGGTGCTTTATTATTCTTTGTTGTTGTTTATGAATCTGAGAAGCTGTTTTCTGTCTTATTTCAGATTTTCTAAAAGACTTAGAGATGTAGCTCAAGGCTTTGGCTGAGTTCAATTCCCAGAATTCTACTGAATGTGTGTGTGTGTGTGTGTGTGTGTGTGAGAGAGAGAGAGAGAGAGAGAGAGAGAGAGATTTCTTCTCTTGCTTGACTTAAAGATTTTCTCAAGAATATCTACTGAATTTTGTCCTATATTGGTATATTTCTACATTTACGCCCCTTAATTTATTAATACACACTGATAAAATTCCTAAAGCTTAGTTATGCTTGCATTCTGTAATAATTTGCTATGTATTATTAGCTGTACTTTTCAAATTTTCAGGCCCTTAATATTTAAACAACTAAGATAATAATGTTGAACTTTAAAGTAGTGGGTGCTTTAACAAAATACTACTTAAACCTACCAAAGTAAGTGGTTGTTGAAAATTTTATTTCACATTTCCCTGCTCATGCTTCCAAACGAGTCACAGTCAAGACCGAGTTACTATTTGTGAAATGGAGAGAACATAGCATCCTGGCTGCCAACCTGGGAGCCCAGGGCCCCTGATCTGCCCATTTCACTTTTACATATCAGTTGGCTTATCTGTAAGATGAAGATGGAGATTGTATTCACACTTTAAGGTTCCTGTGAGCATCAAATATGGGAATAAGCATGTTTTATGTAAACAGCAAGCCACTGGACAGTGTCAGTGGCCACGCTCCGTTACCAGTCATTTCCAAGAACTACAACACAGCTGATGATGCAGGGTTTTCCCTGTGTGGAAATGCACTATGAAAAAGACCTTCTTTTGACTCTTGCTTCACTGTCTACTGCTGGGTTCATTGTCCTGGATTCTGGGACTGCTGTTTGTGGTGGTTCATGCCGGTATTATTTGCTGAAGGAAGCGGAGGCAGGAGGATCACGAGTTCGAGGCCAGCCTAGATGCTGGGACTACTCCCAGAGAGGTGCATGTTTGAGGAGGCAGGAAAAGTAAGAAGTGGCTCACTCTTGGTTCCAGGGAGAAATCAAAAAAGCAAAAAAGAAATGAACATCGGTCTTTCTGAATGGTGGTATACCTTTGTAATCCCAGCACTGGGCAACCAAATACACATGAATCCCTGGGTTTTGCTGGCAGACAGTCTAGTCTACCAGGAAAGATCTAGGTCAGTAAGAGCCTTTGTCAAAACAAAACAAAACGAACCCATGGTGCCCAAGATATGATGTCTGAGGTTGTCCTCTGGCCTCCATATGCATGAGCTCACATGTGTATGTATACCTGCACACACATGTGTGTCCATATACCCACACACATACACAGAGAAAGACACACACAAAAAAAAGAAAGAAAAAAAGAAAACTCACAGTAACAGAGAAAGAGAGAGAGAGAGAGAGAGAGAGAGAGAGATAATCCAGTTAAATTTATTCTTGGCTAGGTGACCCAATTTTTGCAGGTTTCTAGACATAGTAACTAAACATGTGTGTTCATGCCTCAGTTCAAGCCTCTGGGTGATAAAACCAGCAAAGACAACTGTAGGACCTGTGAGGGTCACATTGATGATGATAGGTGGGATTCTCCTCTTCTTCTATCTTTAAATTTCGGTTCTTGCTCACCGAGGGGTTTCTGTATTCTGGAAGATCTGATTTGCCTGAAGCCTATTCAGTGGCGAGAGAAGTGAACCCACTGAGGATGAACACAGAGAAGCTGCGTGTTGGTAGCATGATGCACGTAGGGCAGAGTCTCTTGTTTCCATTCTTAAGGTGGTTTTAAGGTGGTAAGTTTTAAGGTGGTAAGCTTTGCTGGTATCCTGCTTTGTTCAGTTACCAATTCGCTTCTAAGAGGGACAAATGGAGAAGCAGGCGAGCATCCTTCGGAGACGGCGGGGTCACAAGAACCGCAAACCTGAAGCTTGTGGATAGCCTTACAGCTGGAAAGGAACGCGGCTGATGCAGAGAAGGGGGCAGACACAATTCAAAAAGTGTTGGGATGGAGATTTAAAATGAAACAGACGCCAGGCTGGCACAAGAAAAACTAAGGAAGAAGGGAAAACGATGTTGATGATGGGTAGTTTCTTAAACAGACTTCCAAAAGCTGGAAAACATTGGGAAATCGAGTTAATGACCTGGAAAAGAAACTGAGATTAAGAAATGTCAGGTTGGAGAGTAATCGTGATGAGGTGGAAGAGAAACTGACCTTTCCTCCCCTCTTCCCACATGCCATGTTGCAAGACTGCTTTGGATAGATAATTTTTAATTCTTTCCACAAACCCGATCGTCATTTCCTCAAAGTTTGATGCAACGATAGCTACCCCTGCTTTATATGTGGGAAGCAAAATGCTTGCAGGGAAAAGGCAAACACCTTAATTTCCTCTGGCCTCCCAGGGCTGTTTCTTTGAAGAAGCTGACAGAGCCACCCACTGTGACTTGTTTCCTAGAACATGGGACTTCAAACAGAGCTGAAAGTTCTCAGTGAATCTCGTGCTTGCAGAACTCTTAGGATTGTATTTAAAACATTCAGTCTAGGGGACTGGGGAGGTGGCAAAGTGCATAATGTATTTGCCCCACCAATATAAAGACCTGAGTTCAGGTTCCAAGCAATCACATAAAAAGCCGGGATACTGATAATCCCAGTGTGAGGCAGGCCTGGGGCTCAGTGGCCAGCTAGTCTTGCTGAATTGTTGCTTTTTTTTTTTAATTTTTAAAATGTGCATTCTTTTATTTTTTAAAAAAGAAAACAATCTTTTTTTTTTCATTTTACATGCCAATCCCAGTTCTCACTCCCTCCCCTCCTCCCATTCCCTCTACCTTCTCCCCCACCACACCCTCATCTGCTCCCCAGAGAGGGCAAAGCACATTGCTCCCAGGAAGAATCAAGGCCCTCCCCACTATATCCAGGCTGAGCAAGGTATCCATCCAAAGAGAATGGGTTCCAAAAAACCAGTACAAGCAACAGGGACAAATCCTGGTTCCACTGCCAGTGGCCCCGCATGCATTCTGCCCGAGCCATCCAACTGTTACCCACATTCAGAGGGTCTAGCTTGGTCCTGTGCTGGTTTGTTCCCTGTCCGGCTGGAGTTGGTGAGCTCCCATTAGCTTAATTGTTCAGTTTCAGGTTCACTGAGTGACTCTGTCTCAAATACTTAGGTGGAGCATGATTGAGAAATACACCCAGTACTGACACCTAGGTCCCACAGGCGTGCACACACGTGTGAACATACACTTACATACACAAAAACCTAAACGCCAAATAAATAAATAAACAATTGAATAAACACACTTTTTGAAAGTGAAACCTACACTTCCGTGAACTATTTTGGTGATAATCTTTTTTTTAAAAAAAAACTGTGCCAAATCCAATGAGCTTTTGATTAGTGAAAGAGAAAGTGTTTTAGAGAAAACAAGATCTGAAAGCTTTTCTTCCTCCTTGGCCTGGCCTGGAGAGCCAGTAGTCAGTGAGGGAGAGGCATTTTATGGATGAGATGGCGAGGCACAGCGCCGTCATTCCAGTAACGGCCCATGAACGTCTAGTGCCCGTCAGAGACCTCTCAGTGCTTTGTAGCTCTGCATCCAGTTATGCTCCATGGCAACTGAGAAGAGAAGTGGTAGCTTCATCTAAAATGTGGGGAGTGGCAAGGTTGGTGAAGGGTTGAGTCTTTGCCCGAGGTCACACAGGTATTTTGGGGAGAGGCCGGATTTGTGTCTCGGCTAGTCAGCCTCCAGAATGCACACTTCCAACCACAGCACTGTGGTTCTGTACCAAATATAGGCGCTGGGATTTTAAAAATAACCTGTTTCTGGCCATTTTTGGAAAAATATATTCATGGACTACAGCAGTGGTTATTTTAGCAAAAGTAACTTCTTTTTCCAGTCATCCATTCATTTCATAATACAAGTTTAAATACAAAACAAGCAAGAATCACCATGCTGTCCGCAGAGTACAGTGTGGGTTGAAAAACTAAAGGATGGCTCTGTGTATGACCTTTGTTGCCTTTGTGTGACCTGCCTGACTTGAAAGGGAATGACTTAAAGACATTCCTTTTGACATTATGGGGGACTGGGGAGATCACTAAGGTGGACCTGAGTTCAAGCAGAATCCACATTTAAAACAAAACAAAACAAAAACAGAGCATAGTAACTCACTTGTAATCACTACGCTGTAGAGTAGGAACAGGCAGATAGATCCCTGGGGCTTGCTGGCCAGCCAGCATAGCCTATTTGCAAGCCAGGGGTTCCAGCGAAATACCCTACCTTAAAAAGCAAAGTGGGTGGACTCTGAGGAACAATACCTCTGGCTTCCATAGGCATCCTCACACAATAGCCCCACACCCGATACAAATGAAGACAAACATGAATAAAACTATGGAGTCAAATGTGAATGACTGAGAGAACTTTTCATTTTAATATATTTCCTTTGACATAGTGTCAGGTTTAAGTTACTCAGCAGTCACAAATGATACAACGATTTCTTAAATCCAGAGAAGGAAGAACACCTTCGGAATCGGGCAAGTCAGAAGGCAGAAGCTCCTGAGTTGGAATGCAGTCTCTCCTGGAAATATAGAGGCAGCTGATGCTTCTATGGAAGGTACCTGGAGTGGACAGTCGCTGTACCCCAAGCCACAGAGAGGCCAGAATCTCTCACAAGATGAGTAGTTCCAGGCCACAGGCCAGTGGATAGCCACAGAGCTGTCCGCCCAAGATGGTGGAAGTGACTGTCCACTGGCCTGTGTCTCGAAGGGCAGAGAGTCCTGTGGAGCAAAGGAGAGAAGGCTTATGGAGCAAAGAGATTGGCTCCCAAGTGAAGGGGAGGGTTATAGCGAGCCAGGGACTCAGTTGGAGAGGGGGGATGACAGAGGACCACTCCAACCACCTGCTGCTCCATCAGCCGCTTTTCTTCTTTCCTTACAAAGTACAATATTTACCACAAAAAATTATTGAAAGCTATTGTTGTGAGGTTGAGAGCTGTAATTGGTAAACGTCACCAGCCTGAAGTGACAATAGTAATTTAAAAATACATATAAAGATGGCCCACACCTGCAATCCTAGCACTTGAGAGGCCGAGGCAGGAAGGTTGCCACAAGTTTAAGGGGAGCCTGGGATACAGAATGATACATTGTCTCAAAAGAGTTAACATGTGGCACAGTGGTTATGACAACATGGGCAGACCTGCATGGGAAGTGGAGGTAGACAGGAAGTCCCACAACTAGCAGAGGATCTATGGGACATTGTCAGCTTCTGAGAGAGGGAGAGACAGTTTTATTTAAGGGCATAGCCCCTAACAAGTTGACCACATTCAGGTAGAAGGCCATGCCTCTGAGAATATATGGGCAACGCAAAATGAACTTGGATTTTAAAAAGGGGAACACAAAGTTGGATGGGTAGGAAAGGGGGGGAAGGGTCTGGGAGGGGTCGGGTGACTATGATCAAAACACATTGTAGAAAATCCTCAAAGGACTAATTTAGAAAGGATAATGTGGCCTAAGGAGTTAGCTCAGTCAATCAAGTTTCTTGTCTTGAAAGCATGAGTTTGATCCTATTTTTAAAAAGCTGGATGTGGTGGCCTGTAGCAGACTTTCTTTTATGCCAACAACAAGCTCCCCAATCATGACACAGGGACTTAATATTAGTTATGAATGCTTGGCCTCATCTTAGCTCTAATTTTAATATGTTTCTCTTTATCTACATTTTGCCTTGGAACTTTTACCTTTCTCTCTCTCTCTCTCTCTCTCTCTCTCTCTCTCTCTCTCTCTCTTTCCTTACTTTCTTACTTTCCTGCTGGCTCTGTGGCTGGCTGCCTGGCAGCTGCCTGGCTTCTGGCCCTGGGGAAAGCCCTTTCTTTCTCCCTCATTCTCTTCTCCTTCTCTCTCTTTCCTAGATTTCTCCTTCTACTTATTCTCTCTGCCCACCAGCCCCACCTATCCCTCTCCTGTCTAGCTACTGGCCATTCAGTTTTTTGTTAGACCCATCAGGTGCCTTAGGCAGACAAGGTGAAACAAACGCAACACATCTTTACATAATGAAACAAATACAGCACAAACAAATACAACACATGTTTTCACTGTTAACAAAGGCAGCAGAAACAAATGTAACACACCTCCACATAGTTAAAGTCATATTCCACAGCAGAAACAAATGTAGCACACCTTCATATAGTTAAAGGACTATTCCACGGCATATTGCAAATGTAACACATCTTTGCGTAACTAAAATAATATTCTACAACTGTGGCCTGTGCTTGTAATCCCAGCACTGGGGAGACAGAGACAGGCAGATCGCTGGGACTCGCTAGCCAGCCAGCCTACCCTACGTGGTGAGTTTCAGGACAGGGAGAATGTTCCGGTGGTAAAAATATCCTACCAAAAGCTTTGTTTTGTTTTGTTTTGGTTTTCTTTAAATTTTCTTTTTGGGGGATGCTGCAGGGGTGAGGGGAGGAAATGGGGGCACCAGGAGGTGAGCGGAATTAGGGTGCATGTTGTAAAATTCCCAAAGAATCAATGAAGAAATTATGTTTAAAAATACCCTAGCAAAAGCAAGTTAAAGTAGGCAGGGTTTATTCAGCTTCCAATTGCAGATTATAGTTTATAATTGCCAGGAGCCACAGACGCAGGGGTGTGTTCACCCGTGCTGCCTGCCTGATGTTTTCTTTACTCACATAGTTCCAGGCCCAACCCAAGGGTGCTGCTCGCATGCAGGGTGAGTTTTCCCACCTCAATTACTAATCCAAACAGACCCCACAGAGTTGCCCACAGTCAAACCTAGGTAATTCTGACCTCCAAATGCACACACAACCTAACACAGAAACAAGTACTCACATGTACTCTCTCTCTCTCTCGTGCATGCACACACAAAAGAAAGCAGATGTATATGTGTGTAAAAAATAGAAACATATATATATATACATATATATGAAATTTGATAAACTCAATGGAAATAGTCATTCATCTTGGGGATATTACGTAGCATCATACTGTGGTCTGATTATTACTTTCCATTTTGATAGAAAATGATATACATTTTCTTACTCTTCATAAAATATTCTTGTTACATGGAAAAAATTCTGAAAATTATGTGTGATAAGAGATAACTCAAATAACATTGGGAGCTATTTCTTTTTCAAGGACTTAATGACCTTGCAATTTAATTGATTATATTTGTTGTATCATATGCTCAAGCCATCCTTGGTGACCATGGATAGATAATCCAGTTATTATGTTTAAAAATACAGGGAAAGCAGAAGCAAATGCCTCTAGACATTTATGTGATTGTAATAATAAAATAGGGACAACAGTTCTAGAAGCATCTTGGACGTGGGGGGTAGTGAGAGAGTGGTGGTCAGTACTCATTTAGCACCCTCACAGTGCCAGGTGCAACAGCTGGCAGATGCTACAAGCAAGGCAGTGCGACACTGCTGATCTCTGAAATTCCATAATTGGTGGTAGCTTTTGTCGCAGACTGCACAAGAGGCTTCCCAAAGGCATTTTACATCATGCTATAATGTGGCTGCGTGAGCACCTTTATATGCTTCTGAAGAAAGCGTGTATGACTCAGTAGGTTTCACCTGAGACACGACTTCCACAGTCCTCATATAGCCAGGAAACCAACTACACTTGGACTGGGAATTAAAATTGTGCTCATAATTTGTTTCTGTCTCCCAAACTTTAAGCACTTTATGATTTTAGCATAGTTAGTATTCACATTAGGGGTGCCTGTGTGCGTGTGTGTGTGTGTTTGTGTGTGTGTGTGTAATTGCAGAGGAGAGAGAGATTTATAGTGAGCAGTTGGATCACCTGGTCTTGGGGGATAAGGAGCTCCACAATCTGCCATTTACGCAATTGGAGTCTCAGGAGAGGTCGAGTTTTCATTTCTGCACAAGTTTGAAAGCCAGGGAGGACCCAGGGAACCTCAGCCCAGGAGCAGATGGCTGTCCCGGCTCAGAGCTCAGCAGCAAGGACGGAGTGGAGCAGTGTTCCTTTTCTTTAGACTCTAGTCTAGCTCTCCACAGTTTGGATGCCCCCCAGAGTTTGGATGCCCATCCACACTGGTTCTAATGTTGATCTCATTAGGAAGCACCCAGAAACACCCAGAAATGGTGTTTAGCCTGGACACTCCAAGTTAACCACGACAGAGCCTGTCCATTGAGATTTAGAAAAAAAATGTTAATAGAAACAAATTTGAGCTATTCTCCAAGAATCAAGCATCTTGACCAATACCATAAGCAAGTGTAGGTGGGGACATTTATGAGCTCAAGGACTACCATTTCAAAGCAAATGTAATGGGATTGTGTTTGTTGCTTATGTCACAGTTTATAACTTAACTATATATGTATTTTGCCTCTCTTTTTTTTTCACCTACCCTTGTGCCAAAGCAGATTTGATACTGAATCTTTTAGGGGGACACATAGCATTCTGCAAAATTCCCCAGCCTGCACTATTTCCAAACATTGCATGAATAAATTTCTCACCTCTGTGATCAATAACCTGTCACGATGCAACGTTATTTTTCATAGCATTTCAGGGTGAGGGCGGCATGGCAGTTAGGTGGGCGCTAGTCACCATCTCTGGGATCAGGAAGCAGAGAGCAAGACTTGGCATAGAGTTCTCCCCAGACTCTAACCCATAAGCTCGCCCCAGTAACCTACTCCATCCGGTCCTCCCTTCTTAAAAGTTCCACAGCCTCCCAAAACAGCACCACCAGCAAAGGACCAAGGAGCCAAACACAAGATTTTTGCACAGGTTATTTTATAGCCAAACTATGACAACGTCAAAATACCTCTGTGAAAGGGTTGCGTCCAGAGTGGATAGCTAATAGGACAATGGGACTACAGTAGCCTATCAGGACCCCCCTGGAAACTCCCACTCGTAAATGGTTGGCTCTCCATAGGCTTTTCTTTGGGATATGCATGGTCATTGGAAAGGGACAATGGCAGACCAACCTGCCTCCATTTCTGGGAGATCTAGAGGAAAGCAGACAAGGATAGGTTAGCTGGGAGGAAGGAAGGTTAATAGGAAGAAAACTTAGGAAAACCTTGATCTATCAGCCAGTGACATGCTTGCCCCAAAAATGTGAGGACATGAACTCTAGGACCCATATACAAAGTCTGGATTTGGTGACATGCTTGTATTCTCGGTGACTGGAATGTGGAGACAGGTGGGACCCTGGAGTCTCAGTGACCAGTCACTCCAGCCTTATCAGCGGGTCCAGGTCAAGTGACGAAATGTCTTAAAGTATGTAAAGACCAACACCTGAGGTTGAACTCTAACCTCACATGAACACGCTTGCACATGCATGTATACAGGTATACAAGAGATAAAAAGTGAGGCAGAAGCACACCATAATACTCTTTGCTTGATCTTAGCCAAAAGGCTGAGATCACGTCACAAAAGTCAGCACAGGACTAGCTAGCACATGATATGAGTCTTAGGGCTGTTTCTAGGATGTTGATTTTAGAATTTCAGGCTTGATGGCCTTAATTTCTCCAGAGGGGTCCACTCCATCACCTCTCAGGATAGCATTTCTTTTCTCTGAGTGCCTACCTCACTGGAGGTTGTTTTTCTTCACAACCCAATTTCTTTTAAAGAACCACCCCATCTCTTCCCACAAAGGCAAGGAGGCACCTCGTATGCAGACCAAGCTCACGGGACAGTTGGTCCATTAAGTCTGATTTAGTTTGTTCCTCTCTGGCATTGCTTTTGCTGCTGGGATTAGACGCCTTGGGTGGCCACATCTCCTGCCCAGCAGCCGTGCTGATTTCTCTGGAGAAGCCCATGTGTGGCCCCATGCCGACAGCCCCTTGTTTCAGCACTGGCTAATCACCAATATATTCTATTAAGTGAGACTCGTAGATGCTGATTGCATTTATTGCATAAATTACTTCATTATTAAAATCAGGTCATTTGAGCCCCCCAACCATTACCATGAAGGCTATTAACATAATTTCATAAGCTAATAAATCAAGCAAAGGAAGAGAATTAGTGGATTCTTGGTGATAAGTGTTTCTTCAGAGATTAAGGAACAGTTTCCACATGCATATTTGAACATGTCATGAGTGGATTCACACAAGGACAGATTCTCCTCTTTACATATGTAACTCATTTCATCTTCTCCATCCCTCGGCCTTCAGAGTTCATCTCAAAATTAAGGATTCCCACCCCTCTAAATAACTAAAGTAATTTTCAGCTGAGTCTATCAGTTCTCTGTGATATGCTACCTACACAATTCTTATTCTTTTTCCCCCAGATCATAAAGGGTTTGGGATAGGGAACAACATCAAGGAAAAGTTGAAAGGGAAAAAATGTACCTTGGGTTGGTCTTAGATAATGCGATTTTCATCTAGGTGAATTTCAAACATATTCGAGTCTTAAGAGGTTCTTGTGCAGTTCTAATTATCACTCTAATTACAATACGTACCGAGGTTAAGTGTTCTCATCAAATGGTGCATTAAAAATGGGTTTTATTCCCAGGATGGATGTAATAGCTGTGATACTGGCCTGAACACACAGAAATGGTTCCCTGCGTTCATTTCACCCACCAGATTGTGGAATACACAGAGGGTCAGAGCCATCATTATCCTGTGCGATGACGTTGCCTGGAAACGGAGATGCGTTCCAGCGTAAGTTAGACTCTAACAACTTCATCCTGTGTGCAATTTGTGTAATGTTTTTAGCAAATAGCAACTGATGGATCATAATTGAAATCTGTGAGTGAGCACAGTGTGCGTTTTTTAAAATTTATTTATTTATTATGTATACAGTATTCTGTCTGCGTGTATGCCTGCAGTGAAGGAGAGGGAACCAGATCTCATTACAGGTGGCTGTGAGCCACCATGTGGTTGCTGGGAATTGAACTCAGGATGATCTGGAAGAGCAGCCAGTGCTCTTAACATCTAAGCCATCTCTCCAGCCCCCACAGTGTATGTTTTAAAGGTGAGTCTAGAAGGTGGGCAGTCACTGTGCGGACAAGGGGTGAACACACCTAGTCCTCTACAGTTGTCAACGACTTCCAGTATTTTCCCCAAGACCCAGCTTCTTATGTCTGCCTCACTAAGCCATTTATCAGCATCTTGATGCTCTTAGAAGAAAATACATAACAAGACACTTCTCAGGAGGCTTGTAAGCCCACATGGTCTAGCCTGCCCTAGTTGGTCCAACCTTATCTCACTGTTCCTTCATTGTCCTTTAATAACACCATAGCCTGCCTCTGGTTTGGACGCTCTGTTCTGTTCTCTGAGCACATAAACTTCCCCCTTTCTTCAGGTCGTTGCTCTAGAGAACTTCCTCCAGGAAGACTTCCATGGCCTCCCTAATGAGACCCAAGCTTTCTGACCTGTGATGAAGTCGTGTATGTCTCCTTTGCATGTTTTTCCCAGTTGCAATTTTAAATTCAAAGTGTGGTTATTTAAAAATCATGATCATTTTCTAAAGTTAACAACAACAAAAACTTGAAACAGAAAAGTTCATTTCTTGACTCTTTTGCCCCACTTCTCCTTCTTTTGGAGGTAAATATTATTCTCTTTCCAGCGTTACCACCCCTTTCCCATTGGTAAAACAAATGATAACATAGCACATCTCCTAGGTCATGATTCTACCCTGACTTCAGCTCTGGAGCATGGGTGGTCTACATCAAACAAAGAACCTCTTCTTCCTTTCAAAGCTGCATTGTATTTCGATGGCCAACTGTCCAGTTGTTTGTGGAGCCAGCTTCATCTAGGGGCTGTTAGTTTGCTTCCAGTCTTTTACTGTGTCAAATAATGCTGCCGTAATGTGTGCGTACATGTATGTTCACATGTGTGTTGTGTTAGTCATTTTTTTCTGTTGCCATGATATAGAAACTGCCAAAATGTAAGTTACAGAAGAAAGGGTTTCTTTTGGTTTGTTGCTCCAGAGAGAAAAAGAGAGAGAGAGAGAGAGAGAGAGAGAGAGAGAGAGAGAGAGAGAGAGAAAGAGAGAGAGATTGTCCATTATTGCAGGGAAGGCATGGGAATGGCATGACACTGATCTGGGTGACAGATGACCGTACAGGAAGTGGGGACAGGAATTAGAGCTAAGCTAGAAACCCTCAAACCCTGTCCCCGATTATGTACTTCCTTCAGCAAGGCTGTACCTCCTGAAGGTTTCATACCATTCCTCTCTTAGAGGTTTTATGGCTGTGATAAACACCATGTTCAAAAGCAACCTGGGAAGGAAAGGGTTTATTTCACTGTACAAATCTCAGGTCACAATACACCACAGCGAGGGAATCAGGGCAATATCCTGGAGACAGAAACTGAAGTAGAGACCGAGGAAGAATGCCTCTAACTGGCTTGCTCCTCATGGCTTGCTCAGCCTGCTTCCTTACACCATCCAGGACCATGTGCCCAGGCATGAAACTATTGGCAGTGGGCTGGGTTCCCGCCACATAAGTCATTAACCAAGAAAATGACCAACAGAATTTCCTATAGGCCAATTTGTTGGAGACATTTTCTCTCTTGAGGAGCCTCTTCCCAGATAACTCTAACTTGTGTCAAGTCGACAAAAAACTAGCAACAGTGCTTCCAAAATAGTACCACCATCTAGGGATCAGTGTTCAAATACATGACTGGAGCCAACAGGGGAACATCCTTCACTGAAACCACAACTGTGTGTGTGTGCAGATGCACACACATGCACATGTACTTCCACATTATTCTACACACATGCCTGCTATATGTAGAGGAAATATGCATTACTAGGATTGGTTTGCAGGATCAAAGGATAAATACACCATAAGTTCTAAAATGATAGCCATATTAGGCTCTGTTTGTTTGTTTGTTTATTTATTTATTTATTTAGTTTTTTCGAGACAGGGTTTCTTGGTGGCTTCGGAGCCTGTCCTGGAACTAGCTCTATAGACCAGGCTGGTCTCGAACTCACAGAGATCTACCCGCCTATGCCTCCCGAGTGCTGGGATTAAAGGCGTGTGCCACCACCGCCCGGCTGTTCATTTATTTTTTTCTGTCACTGTTATCACAATGTGACTACCAGGACTGCTTAAGAGAGGCAAGATTCCTTTGGGCTCAAGGTCTCAAAGGGGTTCAACTTATCACAGCGGGCCAGGCATGCTGGCACAGCTCATGCTGGCCGGATCATGTTACAGGGGCTGTTCACACTGGGATAGAACAGAAATGGGTGGGAGGGGAAGAAGGAGCCACGGTGAGTGCAGCTTTCAAAAGTCTGCCCCAAGTGAGCCAGCTAGGCCCCCCAGCTCCAAATGGTTCCACAGCTTTTAAATAACACCATTATCTGGGAACAAGCATCCAAAACAGGAGTCTGGGAAGGACACTTCAGATTCAAAGTAGAGTATGTATTTTCCTTGGAAGGTGTGTGCAAGGCTTTCTATTTACCAGAGTAGAATTTCTCTGAAGGAAGACTTGTATTGTTTTTTTATAGTCCTGAGAGTTCTTCAAGAGGTCATCTCTAAGGCATCTATGGTATTCGTGGGAAGTTTTGATTATAATTTAATTTGTACAAGGCTCCAAGGAGGGTGGCAAGTTGTCTAAAATAGGTAGGAGTCAATTAGTCTCACACAATATTGTAGTTTTACATTTATGAAAACATTTTCAGGTGCAACTGTGTGTGTGCATGTGTGTATGTGTGTGTGTGTGTGTGTGTGTGTGTGTGTGTGTGTGTGCAATGTTCACACATGTGTGTTCATAGAGATTTCTGTCCCTCCTGATCCCACAGCTATTCAGCCTCAACAAAACACACAGAGACTTACATTAATTATAAATTAGTTGGCCTATTAGCTCAGGTTTCTTATTAACAAATTCTTACATCTTATATTAACCCATTATTCTTATTTGTGTTAGCCACGTGGCTTGGTACCTTTCATCAGCAAGGCATTCTCATCTTGCTTCTTCTATGTCTGGGTGATGACTGCAGACTGCCCTTTCCTCTTCCCAGAATTTTCCTGTTCTCATTGCCCCGCCACTACTTCTTGCCTGGTTGCCCCACTTATACTTCCTGCCTGGCTACTGACCAATCAGTGATTTGTTAAATTAAATTATATTAAAACAATACAACTGACAAATCTTTAAAGGGTATAAGATTGTCCCACAGCACTTGAGTAGTTGGGTGTGGTGGCACACACCTTTAATCCCAACACTTGGGAGGCAGAGGCAGGCAGATCTCTGTGAGTTCAAGGACAACCTGGTCTACAGAGTGAGTGCCAGGATAGCCAAAAATACACAGAGAGTGTGGATATTGTATGTTATTGTGTTGTCTTTGAATTGTTTGATGGCTGAGGAAGGAACAAAAGCTGCTAAAAGACATTTGATTATAAATGTTGGTGGATTGATCCAACATATATATTTTGAAAATGCCTTGACTTCAAAATTTAAGTCAAAAGTTATGTTACTTTGGAGAAGAGGTTTTGCTCTTGTTTCCACAGGAAATGAGAGTCTGTGGATTCATTCCAGGTTAAGAAAAATAAGGTTTGATCAAGGAAGACCCCCCCCCCCGAAAAATCTCCAATAGGAGTGGATGGGCCCAGATGTCTGAGTTCTACATCCAGAACAGATTCAAGACTGCTGCTTGAGATGATCAAGCCTTACAGGATACTCCAGTCAAGACTTGATCACAATTCTAAATTTTGTTTAGGTCCCCATAAGATATCAGCACCCCCAATCAGCAGGAAGTAGTCTGGAAAACTATGCCCACATTCCCAAAAATATAGATTATGGATATTTATCTTTGTTTAGAGTGTTGGTTGCAAGATGTTATGGATAATAGTATGGGCAAAAAGTTAAATGAGAGATATTAATTTCAGAGTGCTTGTTTTGAAAAAAAGGGGGGAGAAGTGCTGTGTGACAATGATCTCTTATCCTGCTACTTGTATTTTAATAAAACACTGATTGGCCAGTACCCAGGCAGGAAATAGAGGTGGGCGACCAGAACAGGAGAATTCTGGGAAGAAGAAATGGCATCCAGACACAGAGAAAGCAAGATGAGAATGCCTTGCTGATAAAGGTACCAAGCCATGTGGCTAACATAGACAAGAATAATGGGCTAATTTAAGATGTAAGAATTAGCTAATAAGCCAGGATCCATCCGGAAGTGTAAGTGTGTGCATGCCTGGCTGGACGGTCCCAGGAGCAGAGTGCGGGCCCCCTTCCAATTCCCCTAAACATTTCTGACCATTCAGTGGGGCTTCTCCCCGGCAACTGACTTTCTCTGTTTACCACTTTCTATCTTCCCACCAAGCACTCCTTTCCATCTGCTGGGTGCTAGGATCCCCCAACTCAGCCTGCTTTGGGGTGGAGGGCCTGGGGACCCAGTGGTGAGGGCTCCTGCCCCAGGGGCTTCTTTGTTCCACGTGACCCTGCCCCCCACCAAGCCCGCCCTTTTGTCTGCAAGGTCCTTGGCCCAGTGAGGGACCCTGTTCCTGTGCCAGGATCCATCCGGAGGGATCCACCAACACAGCCTGCTTCAGGGCAGAGGGGATCTGACAGCCAGCTCCAGTGCTGAGGGTACCTAAGAGAGGGCAGACCAAGAAAAACCCTCACATACACAGTCATCCACAGCAGAGAATGGACCAAGACTCCAAGACTCCCCTGGCCACATTTGAAGGAAGAGATGGGCAGGCGCCAGTGCAAGAATTTCTCCAACAACCTGAAAAGCAACATGATATCGCCAGAACCCAGCGAGCACCCATCAGGAAGACTTAAACACCCTAATCCAGAAGCAGTGGAAGAAACTGACTTTAAAGGTACCATTATAAAAATGATAGAGACCCTTAAACAGGATGTGAAAAACTCCCTTAAAGAAATGGAAGAGAAGACAAACAAAAAGTTAGAAGAAATTAATAAATCCCTCAAAGATACCCAAGAAAACCAAGAAAAAGCAATCAAACAGGTAAAGGAAACAATTTAAGACTTGATACCATCTTACACCTGTCAGAATGGCTAAAATCAAAAACACCAAGGATAGCCTATGCTGGAGAGGATGTGGAGTAAGGGGAACACTCATCCATTGCTGGTGGGAATGCAAACTTGTGCAACCACTTTGGAAATCAGTGTGGCAGTTTCTCAGGAAATTGGGAATCAACCTACCTCAGGATCCAGCAATACCACTCTT
>PVIU01013062.1:0-57501 GCA_004026605.1 Ondatra zibethicus | reverse complement strand
GTTGTTTCCAGGTTCTGGCTATTACAAATAATGCTGCTATGAACATAGTTGCACAAATGCTTTTGTAGTATGATTGGACATCTCTTGGGTATATTCCCAAGAGTGGTATTGCTGGATCCTGAGGTAGGTTGATTCCCAATTTCCTGAGAAACCTCCACACTGATTTCCAAAGTGGTTGCACAAGTTTGCATTCCCACCAGCAATGGATGAGTGTTCCCGTTACACCACATCCTCTCCAGCATAGGCTATCATTGGACAGGGTTTCTCTGTAGCTTTGCAGCCTGTCCTGGAACTAAATCTTGTAGATCAGGCTGGCCTCAAACTCATAGAGATCTGCCTGCCTCTGCCTCCCAAGTGCTGGGATTAAAAGCATGTACCACCACCACACAACATACCAGCATTTTATTTCTTTTTTAATTTTTTAAAAATATTCTTCAATTTTGGGGGGACAGGTTTTCTTTTTTTAAAAGATTTTTTTAAATTTTTTATTTATTATGAATATAGTATTCATCTGCATGTGTACTTGCACCCCCAGAAGAGGGCACCAGATCTCATTATAGATGGTTGTGAGGCACCATATGGTTGCTGGGAACTGAACTCAGGACCTCTGGAAGAAGAGTCAGTACTCTTAACCGCTGAGCCATACCCAGCATTTTAAACAATCCTTCTCCCTTCAGGTTTTCAATAGCAATGCCAGGATTTGTGAGTCTGATATTGGGGAAGAATTATGAACATAACTGGATGAATCTGGATCAGGGTCCTTTCAGAGTCTTGAAGTCATTATTTTCTTCTACTCCCATTCATTTATAATCATAACATCATTGGTCCTCAGAAGTTTCTACAGAGTTAGGCTTCCCTTTTGTAGACATAGCCTTTTGCCTCATAACAAAAATAAAATTCTTCCGTATTAATAGACATTTATTTTATAGTCTTTGCTGAGTGTATTCAGGAAGAGATAAAAGTAGATACTTGCCCTTTGTATTATTAGTTTTATCTACAGCAGTGCTGATTGTACTGCTTGCTGTGTTGGCTTCACAGTGCAACACATGAAGCTCTTTTCTCCTAGCCTATCACAGCTGTCTTCAGAAGAACTGAGCAGAAATGAGAGAAGAAAGTGTTAGAGAACAATGCACACTTTTTACAAAAAATAACAACACCAATAATTGAGAAATGAAAAGAAACTCTAATTTAGAAAGAAATGTCAGCTAGAGCATACAAATGTTTGATTCTAAAATCAGGACACATGTGGAAAGAGTACATGCTGTGTCAAACTGACAACACTAATGCTATGTTAACTTTGGAGCAGGAAATAGCAGAAATAGAATAAATTAATTCTGTGCTATTTGATGTAAAAATGACTGACATATTCATTTCTCTTTTAGTCTGATGGAAGAAATCACAACTGTTCCATTTTTGTAAACTTCATGTGTTTTAGTTTTATTCTAAATTAAGTCACATATATTCTTTCTAAAGTTTCATCATGACACACTTAATCATTTGTACTTGTAAATGCTATTAAAATATACAAAAACATTTTAAATGAAAATTTTG
This sequence comes from Ondatra zibethicus, assembly GCA_004026605.1. Taxonomy (NCBI): domain Eukaryota; kingdom Metazoa; phylum Chordata; class Mammalia; order Rodentia; family Cricetidae; genus Ondatra; species Ondatra zibethicus. Next base: position 55,950 of record PVIU01013062.1, on the reverse strand, counting down.
TAAATTTTATTTTAAATATTGTCATATATTGAATAAATAATAAATGCACATGTTTTAATATGATAAAAAATTTTAGAAGTCACATTTTTATTATATAATATTTTTCAAAAAATGGTAGACATTTCATGAAACAATTGTAAATTTTCAGGTTATATTGTCTTGATGACAACAAAAATAAACAAAACAGATAGCTGAATAATTGTATGCATGTTTTGCCTGTACAGATGTTTATGCACAAGGGCCAGAAAAAAGAGCATCAGATTCTCTAGAACTGGAATTAGAAATGGTCGTTCGCTCTCAGGTGTGTGCTACGATTAGAACCCATGGTTCCTGTAGAGGCCTCAGACCTCTTGATGGAAGAGCCCATTCCCAGACTTCCTGTATCTGAACTTTAAGTTTGTGCCAAAAATTAACTTTTAGGAAGGTTTTGTTAGTTCTTAATTCTTGACATATATGCTTATTGTATATTTTTAAAAGAAGTCTAATAATGTAACATTCCATTGTTATCATATCTAAACAAAAATTCATCTTTATCAAATAAGATATTTCTATCAAAGAGAAAATGAGGCTGAGAACAATCAAAAGTTTTACAGAAACTCTAAACTAAGATGTAGCTACAAATCCCCAGCTGCAGATGACTGACTAATTAGACAGTTAAAGATTAATAAAATTTTTCTCTTGTGTGAAATTAATTATAAGGAATTAATGACCATGAAACCATTCTGGTTTTTAATATCTCTGAATCTACTAACAATCAATGGAAAATTACTGCATTCTTTCATAAACTGTTTCACATTTGAAGATCATTTAGGCTTTCGAAGGTATCACTCAAAAGAATTAACTGACTAGATTACAGACAAAATATGCATTTCAATGAGTTAGATAAGATAAGGCACAGATATAGCTACTGCTGATAAAAATGACAGTACATTCATTCTTATTATAAACAATCTTATCTATAGAACTAAGATGAGAATTCAAATATCTAGCACTGAAAACATATTTATTTTCAATAATAATTGCATCAAATAAATTCAATTGTGTTTACCAGGCTAAAGAAGAGTATGGATCAGAGACTAGTAATATCAGCTGCTGATAACAGAGGGATGCCTTGATCTCTGTCATGGAGTGATCTTGAGGAAGGTACAGTATTGTGTCATCAATCCAAACTATTTTGCTTTTCTCTGCATTGTTCTCCTGCATAGTTATTTTCTATCTTCAAGTTTTCCTCGTACTCAAAAGGGCTTTGATGCCAAACATCACACCTAAATTCAACTGGAAAATCTGATGAATAAAAAAACACAGTCTAGAGGTTAATACTGTGTGCCTCCACTGTGGAGGAGCTTACCTAGTGCTACTTTTATTTGTATTTGAAGCAAATTTGTTTCAAATACAAATAAGTTGACAGTAGAGCCAGGGAAACTGCCAATATACTTTGTGTACTTCATATTTTATCATGTCTTCTGTCCTTAATTAAAAAGGCAGTGCCGTGAACCAGACAATAACCTGCCTGTTTCCTTCCGCTAGAAAGCTCATCACTATCAGGGTTACACACTTTTTTCCAGAAGTTCAAAGCCTTCAAGTAACCATGATATTAACTCAAAACTTTCAACTGTTTATAGTACTACTGTTACTGTAATATAATGACATGGGGAAGACCACTTTCTTTTTTAACTGTTGTGAGCTATTTCTTAATAAAATGTATATACCGTAGTAGAATATATATTTTAAAAGACTTCATTTTTTGCAGTGTTTTCTTAGATTTTTAATTAGCTGCTCTAGTTATTATGGAAGCTTATTTAACTTAGTAAATGTAATATAATTCTTTTAGATTTTGCCTAAGCATTTACAGATGTTTAAAATCTTATTAAAAGGTACACACATCTGCAATTAAGTTTAGCTCTATATTAGAAAAATCTTCCCTGTTTTAGTATCATTAGGAAAAGCGATCTTCTTCTTAAAAGTAAATCTAGCTGGTGAGATACAGCTCAGTGGCTGAAGACTTGTCTAGATCACAAAGATCTAGGTTTGTTCACCAGTTGACCAAAGCACAGTCCTACAGTAAGGAATGTTGAAGAGTCAAATTGTGAAGGAAGCAGTGTGTCCACTCTCAATCCCCATGAGACTGAGTCTGAGGCTTCTTGCAAAACTGAGCCCAGCATCTTTCTCTTCATGGCTATTTTTGGTCACAACTGTTACATTTGAGACAGTGGCTCACTTTTTATTAGCTTACTTATTTGCAATATAGAATAATTTGTTTTATTACCAGGTGTTACAGTTTGCTTTCTGATGCTGGGATAAACACCATGATACAAGTAACTTGGTGAGGAGAGATTTGATTTCATCTCACAGGTTACAGTTCATTACTGAGTAAAGCCAGGGCAGGAAGTAGAACAAGACAGGACCTTCAGTCAGTAAGGACTTGATGCAGAAACTTTGGTGGAATGCTGCTTCCTGGCTAACTACAGGTCCACTTTCAACTTCTTTTTCTTATCCTGGCCAATGCCTCTTGCCTAAAGATGCTACCACTCCCAGTGGGCTGGGCCCATGTGTATAAATTAGTAATTAAGAAAATGTGTCCACAAGTCACACTGATCATGGCAATTCCTCACCTGAGGCTCTTTCATTGCAGTCTTGTCAAAACCACAAAAAAAGATTAGCCTCCACATTAGGAATCTATGATTCATTATTATTGAAAGTGATAAGGATTGCTTAAATAGCCCAGGATATGTATCACACATTGTCTTCTTGAAGAGGATTCTGAGATGAAATTTTGATTTTTATCAGATAGGACAAATCTCTCAAGCAGAGACAGACCGGACCCTAAATCCTGAAGAAATAAATTCTGGCTTCTGATTACACTTCCCATAGCTTGGCAGAAATTACCTTTCAAAAACATAAGAAACATAAATGGTCTATGGTAATCCCAAAGCTGACAAACCTGAAATTTAGGAAACTTCATTTTCCTGGAGAGAAACTTGAAACTAGCCATTCCCACTGAAGTCTAAGTCAGTCTAAAACTGATATTTATATATTCATTCTGTATCCCAGCCCCTCCCTTTCTGAACTCAGTGACAGTCTAGTGATATGTCAGACAGTTATTTGTGAAGAATTGAGACCCAGAGTCATTGTCTGGGCCTTTTCTATCCTGGTTCAGATTGCTTGAATATTCAGTCACACGGGAATTTGTCTAGATCCCACTAATTCATCTTTTCCTTTGTTATATAATCTTTCTATGTCTTTCTAATAAGTGGATCAATTTTTTTCTTAAACATGCTGGCTTCTCTTTCTCTTTGTCCCTGGATGAAATGAGATGCATTTTTGGCCATCAGCTATGGGACTTAATATATCAGCTGGACTTAATATTTTTCTTGGTTAAATTGTGTCTCATTGGAGACTACAAATTCTACCAAGAACCCAGGATTGCTATGGATTTAATGCTTTCTCTTCAGGTAAGTCATTGAAAAATAAGTAAGCAGAATGTTACAGAATGTGGGGCTGCTTGTTCTTCCTGACCACCTGGCTAGCTTAGCCCTGAAGTAACCACACAGAAACTGTATTCATTAAAACACTGCTTGGCCCATTAGCTCTAGTTTGTTATTGGCTAATTCTTACATCTTAATTTAACCCTTTTCTATTAATCTGTGTATCGCCATGTGACTGTGGCTTACCAGCAAGATTCTAACCGGCATCCATCTTAGACAGAAGAACCATGGCGTCCCCCTGACTCTGCTTTCTTCCTCCCAGAATTCAGTTCTGTCTTCTCCATCTACCTGAGTTCTGCCCCTATCATCTAGGCCAAGGCAGTTTCTTTATTCATTAACCAATGAAAGTAACACACAAACAGAAGGCACTCCTACACCAGCAGAACCAATCATATTCCCTTCTTTTGAATCAGTACCAAAGTATTTTCTTTACAATGAACACAATTCCATATAAATATATTTTAGTCAGTGAAAGTATTGTACTTTGAAGGATGACATCCATCCCATCCCTATAGGGATTTCTTTCAAACCAGCAGTTAATTTCACTTTCAGCAGCCATTGTGATATACTATCAAGCCTACAGCTGATTGATGGAGTAGTAATAGATGCCTTTAGTGGATGCCATGACAATGGGACCATTCTTGCTCTTTCTGTGGGTGCTCTAGTAACTGAAAATGAAATCTTCAACAAATTAACATTAGGTTCTGTTTTGCTTCTCTTCAACAGCATTTGATCAAGAAATAAGCATATACTTACTGCTACTTTCTTGTAATTGTTCAATCTTTTGAATGTGTCAAAACTAATCAATAGATTGAGTGTGTGACTGGTATAAAAATAAAGTGCTTATTTATGCACAGAAAAGGAAACAACCAATTTAATCAGCAGAATAAAGTGATATTCTATAAAGTGGGGAAAACATGTTCCAAACTAGACATCTATAACACACACACACACACACACACACACACTCACTCACTCACTCACTCACTCACTCACTCACCAACACATAGAAAAGGCCATTTGGTAAAAGAAAAGGAAAAGTTAGTAATGGAGAAGGTAAGTGAGGGTGATAGGCAAGCAAATATGAGCAAAGTACAGTGATATACACGTTTAAAAGTGCCACAGGGAAACTCATTATTTTGTATTTTTATTAAAAGTATAATGAATAAAATAAAAAATGTGTTCCTGTTTGTTTACTTTATCACATAGAATTCAGGTAAAATTACCTTCTCTATAGAATCTGGATAATATTCTAAATTTCCTCATAATGACTTTGTACTTATTTATTACAATATGCAAAGACTGCAAAAATAGCTTATCTTGCCCTGTACCACTGCCTGGACATCTGCTGTAACCAGTCTCAGTTTTCTTCTTTTAAAGAACACTGTGCCTGTGCTTATCTTCCCCAGCAATCCTGGGAATCTCAGCCACAGCCGGAGCAGTTAGCCTAATCATTTCTCCCAGGATTAGGCACTACTGAGCCATGTCCACTCAAGAGACTGCTGGTACATCTTAGCCTGCTTCTCTCAGCATCATTGAGCAAAGCTGCTCTTACAGGATGGACTGACTTACTTGCCTCAGGGAAGAGGCTTTGGGTGGTAGGATAATCACATTTCTTACTCTTTTGAGTTTATCACTTTATCTCCACAACCTTCCCTTTCATTTCAATTTCAGATTTAAAACCTTAAATGTTACTGCACCATGAACTGCTGCAAATTTCCCACCATGGTGACTCTATCCCAGGTCTTAAACATCAAATTATGTATTAATATACTCTAAAGAAAACATGGTAGACGAGAAATATTGGGGAAGTAACTATTGCATGATGATAAACTCTGGGAAAAGGGTTAGTCTAAAGGTTTTTAAATTATATGAATAGAAAAATCTCTAAGACATAAGTATCTATTTTTTCCTCTTAAAATAGTGCTTAAAGTAAACTTAAGTGTTTCTAGAAAACTGATTTGAAGATTGTCACAAGGCATGACATCACACCAATCTCCTTTACATACTGACACATATTAAGGTTTTTCGTCAAGAGAAAGGAAGGCCATAGTTTGTCCCGTGAAAACGGTAGGTCAGTGGAAAGAAGGCTGACATTTCTAAAAGAAAGTATGTTGATTGCTATACTGCAAATGATACTTTTGACTTTAGTTGTGGCATAATCATTCATGCTACTAAATCACAGGTCTCTTATCATTTAGGTACAAAACAATTAGTTAAACTTTTCAAATGTCTTTTCTGAATCTAATATTAAAGAGTCCATTGTTTGAAGCATTCATCTATCTAATCATTAATATTTATGATAGTTGTCATTGGGCAATGATTAAACGTGCTTGAGACACAGACACTCTAGACCAACTAGAATATTAGAATTTTACATAGCCCAGTAAAGTACTTTGGATGCAATCTAGGAAGAAAACACTATCTTGTTGTTGTTTCGTAATATTGTTGCCAAATCCATGGTATAAGCCAGGAGCTAGCTGTTACACAGTCATTGTTCTAAGTCTACCCTGTACTTCACTCACTCTAAGACAATTAACATGAGAATCACAGCAACTGTATGGCACACATTTTAATATTACCTTCTCACACACTGTACTTTACACTGTATTTATCATTTATCTTTTGTAGTTTCTCAGATGATGTCGATGGAAATATAACAATTACTTATGTTTTTAAGTTTTCATTAGTTTTGTCTACCAACAACAATATTGCAATATAAGGATCTCACAGCATTTTTCAATTTAAGATCATTTTAAATATTAATTAGCAATTCATTACTTAAAGTTTGAGTCAATATTTTAGCTAAGTCCACTTTTACATGGACTATTTATCATATCTTGATGGATAGCACTTTATAATTGCTGCTGAATTGTGACATGATATATTTTAGTGAAATTCATAAAAAGAAATTATTTGCTTTAAATGTACCAAAGGAAACCTTTCTTGAATTTAATGATGCCTTTCTTTAGTCTTAATCAGGCATTCCTGCTCATAACCATGTTAACAAAAAAAATTCTGAGAAATGATAAATGCTAGAAGGTTTTTAGCTCAGTCATACCCAGTGACTACAGTAAATATGTTTATTAATATACATGTACTTATATTTTATATTATTAGATTTTTATTTGTGATGGTTGTATTTATATCCTTTTGACTAAATCAAAATATGCTTTTCTAGTACATATTCAGTTGTAATAAATATACTTCATGAAACAAACTAAAATACCTTAGAGAAACTAACATTAGACCAGAAATTTGAAGATAACTTAATTTGATAATTAATTTGATTTAACATGCAATAAAATTACAAATATTTAGTAATTTTGAATTCAGAACACTTTTCTTTAATCGAATCAATAGCATTATTGTCTGTTGAGTGAAAATATGATAAACCTATTTAAACCTTCACTGTGAATGGTGACCTAAGAATTTTATGTAAGATAAAATTCGCATTGTTCACAGAAATTGATCTCATTAAAAACTAATAGTGTTGTAGTGCACACACACTTGGATACTCTTGGTTTTTCCTATGAATATGATAATGAAAAGATTTATAATTAAAAATACATAATATTTAACTTGGCTTTCCCAAATATCTAGGGAATGACATCTTAAATAGTTGTTAAAAGCTGTCAACCATATTTATACTTATCAGAAACCCTGTCAATTTTCTTATTTTTAATTGAAAATAGGCTCTTCTTTCATATAATACATCCCCAACATAGTTTCTCCTCAATCTACTCCTAGTTTCTCCTCACCTCACCTCATCCACAAATTCTTTCCTCCTCCATGTCCTCTTCAGAAAAAAAGCAGGACTTAGAGAGAATAGCCCAAGAGTACAATACAAGATAGAATAAGACAAGACAAGACAAAAGATGGAGGATGGACAAGGCAACCCAATAGGAGGAAAGGAGTCTCAAGAGCAGACAAAAGAGTCAGAGATATACCAGTTTTCACTATCAGGAGTCTCAAGAACACCAAGCTAGCAGCTATAACTGATATATACAGAGGACCCATGCAGACCCCATGTTTGCCACTTCAGTCTCTGTGAGGCAAGGCGAGCCTTGCTTAGTTGGTTCAATGGGCCATGTAATTCTGGTGTCCTTCAGCCCCTTTCACTCGTACATTTTTTCCTACCTCTCTTCTGTGGGGTTCTCCAATCTCTGAGAAGAGGAATCTGAGGGAGACTTCCAATTTAGACGGTCTTTTCCATAATGTCTGGCTGTGTTTGTCTGATTCTTTTCCTATATGCTTCCAGAAGAAGCCTTTCTGATGATTGGACAAAGCACTAATCAATCAATGAGTATAGAGGAATATCATTTGGAATCATCTTATTGATTTTCTTTTTCATTTTTTCCTTTTTTCTCCAGTCATGTGGTGGGCCATGTTAAACCAAACATGGTTTGGCCTCTCCCACAATTACTGTGGGACCATTGCCTCAGCACATCTTGCAGATAGGACAGTGTATAAATTGAGGGTTTTGTAGATGGGTTTATTGTCAGGTTTATCTTTTGATAACCTACAGACAACCTTCTCACACCAAATTGACTAGACATCCAACCCTGCACCAGCTTGACTTCCCTGTATTCAATCTTCAGCAAGTAGATAAACTTGTGAGGTTAACAAATGGCAATGCCTTGCAAATTGTGCTACTTTCTGTTTTTATTTACTGATCTCTGGGAAATGTTAATTAAATAAAATTAATATAACAAAGATGCATTTTTCTATGTATGCACACATTTCCAAAACAATTCTATTTGTAATTTAAGTCAGACATTTGCAGTTATGACAAAGAACTGCATGATGTACTGTAGTGAATATAATAGGAATGAGAGAACATTGAACTGCCTCTATAAAACTTTGTTCCTCAGACTATCATTAAAACACAGAGCTATTTGAATACATGATTTAAGCAGGTTCAATGAGATGATCAAATGAAACATAAAAAAAGAAACTCAGTAATATTCTATAAAACAGAGCTTATTTTTTGATTTTTGTAAACTTTCAATTTTGGGGAACAGTCTCACACAAGCCAAATCTAATTCTGAATCCACCCATTATAGGCTAAAACATTCTGGGTGTGCATTACTGCACCTGAATAATTTAATGATTTTAAACAAAGTTTCTTCTTGGTTATGAGAAATTAATGACAGAACAAACTGAAATGTATGATCTAACAAGAAAACATTCCTGAGATAACTGCAGTTCTGTTTTCTTCTGTATTCAATACAAGCCAAAAGTCATCCCAAAATTCCCAGTTTTGAGATCCACACCACATTGTTATCATTTGCTACAGAAGAAACCATTTTAAATTTCTGGGTCTATATTCTATTTGATTCAATGAGTTTCCTTTGCAGGTGACAAAAGAATATTGTTCCTACTCATTTTTCCATATGCATCATTTTATTCTGCTCCCAGAAGCAGAATGTAACATTATTTCCCCTAATCTTTTGTGACTTTCCTGAATGGATTTCCTTTCCTGTCATTTTCATACCCCAACATCATTTCATATTATAATCAATCCCAGATCTGAGATGTATAAATTTTTCATCCAAGTCTTATTTACACTGAAGTAATTAGATTATACTTATTCTCTTACAGTTTTGCATCTAGGCTGCTTTGATGTTATAAACTGTGAACCACATTTTACCAGTAACTTTAGTTAAGCAAAGGAATCAGGTGAATTCTAAAAGCATCTGGCATTCAGACAACCTGACAACATTGTTAATGAACACTATACTCATCTTAGTTTATTAAAGAGGAATAGTTTATCTTCAACTATACAGTGATCATCAGGGAAGCCAAAGGATTTCTTTGTGTAGAACAATCTTCATTTATTCAACTTAAAAGAAAGAATATATTTGAAGTGACAATTGTATCTTCTTTCAATATGTGATAAAGAAGAGAATAGAGAGGAAATTAAATGAGTGGAACTCAAACACAAGAAATTCCTTTTTGAATTAGAATTAAAGAATTTAGGGAAGATAATTTTGCTTTTGAGTTATAAACACACGCACAGACACCCATACACTGTTGTTTTCACATGTCTACTCACCCAATGTTAGACAAGTTCTGAAAAGATTGGAAAGGAGTCCTGAAACTTAATCTAAAATGTCTAGTGCCAACAAAATGATGAAAGGGACTACTTGTTCGGGAATTGTTCAGTGCTTCTTTCATGACTAATTAATAAACATTAATCTTTATTTATTACAGGAAAACACATAGAATAACTATGTATTCTTAACAGCCTTCATGTACCTAAGTTACCAAAATCATTGTACCTTCCAGAAACTTCTCATAGTTGAATAATCACATCTTTCAAATAAGTAAGTACTGAATAAAAGAATGGAATCTATAGACTAAGAGAGAATACAGTTTGTATTAGGTCTTCTCAAGTAAAAGTGCCTTAAATGAAAAGAACACTTATTCTCCCATGTGCCAAGAAGCCACAATGAAGCTGATGTGGTATTTCTGACATGGCTTCCATTCTTTCATTCCTCTCCAGTTTGTAGTGGTAAAATATAACAATGACTTTCTTATTTGTATCAGGTCTGCTTCAAGTCTGGGAACTACATTGTTATATCCTAGTAACCAAAGAAGAAACTATTGAGAGGAGATTGATTTCTAATTTAGTGAAAGAGATAATATGCTTCAGGGATCTTAGAGCCAACGTAGGTAACTATTCAAGTGGATCCGATTCTTGTCCTACTATCAATCCCTAGCTAAAATGGATGAACCAATCAAATCACTTTCCATTAAGCTAGGTTTAAAAGGAATAAGTTAATGAACACATTGCTGCCAAACTAACCTTGGACACATATGAGGAAAGAATGGTATCTGAAGAGACTACAAAGTACTTGGTCAAGGTTTGGGCAAGTTTTTGTTTTTAAATAAATAATCTTTCCCAGTCTTAAATTGAAAGTTGAAAATGCAAGTGTGGTAACATGACAGAGATAACGTAGAATGTGAATGGAATAGGGGCTTCCTAAGTAAATACTGATTATATTAATATAATTTTCAAATGGGCATGCTTTTAGAATACAATGTTGTGAAGCAATAGTTGTTTCATGTAGGAGAATGACAGGCATGTAGAGGGAAGGGAGTAAAAACTTACCTGAGAATAGCTATCATCAAATCACTGATACTTGGGGGAAATGGAACCTTACAATGTTATCCACACTTAACTCCATTCTATGTTACTCTACCTAGATATCATTTGAAAGATCAAAAGCTGGATGCTTTCCTTAGATTCACAAATATTAACCTTAAACTAATCAACATATAAAGATCATTTCCTTTCTTACATCTCTGCTCAGTTTTGTAGTAAAAGAAAATAGCATAGTCTTTCTTTCAACTATTACAAGTGTACAGTCTATAACATTAATAACATTCACATAATTCTCAAGCAATCATCACCGTGCATCTTCATAACTATTTTCATCTTGGAGAATTAAAATTCAACCACTAAAACTTAAATATAGACTGCCCTCAGTTCATGGAGTATGCAAATATATCCACCCTATACAAGTGGGATTGCTGTAAGCATCAATGCAGCCATTCCAATGTGAAGGCTTTCCTCTTATTACTGACTTATTTCACTAAGTAAAATGTCTTCAAATCCATCCATATTTTGGTGCTACTCAGAATCTCCCCTCCTTTTAAAGTTAGCATTTCATTTTGTGAATGTACAAATTTTTGTCCAATTATTCAATGAAAGGCTTTGGAATTATTTTCTTATTTTATCTGTTAGTGATAATACTGCTATGGACCTGGCACACTGATACTGTGGGTTGAATTATGTCTCAAAGAAATGCATAAGTCAGTGTATTACTTCCAGAATGATTGTATTTGGAGATAAGACTTTAAGGGGCATTTGAGGTTAAAGAACTTCAATTAGGATAAAGCTATTCAGAGAATCAAGTGTGCTAAAGAAAAGAAATAGAGATTTCATTCCCAGAATGGGGATGCCCTGTAAGAGCTTGGCAAGAATGGGGCAGTCTACAAAGTAGAAAGAGAATTTTCATCCAGACAGCTCTTAGATCTTTACAGGAACAAGTGATTGATATGCTTAACCTGCCCAGTGCATGACAATAAATGAATAAAACAACAAATATCTGTTCAGCTGTCTTTTTCTACTATACTGTGCTAAAGCCTTTATGTGAAAATTTTATAACATATAATACCTCTGTTTCTAATATTTTAAGACTAGGTTCATTGTAATGAAGAAGGACACTTAAAGGAAATCCTACACTAGCTCAGAATTGAGAATAATAGAGGATTATTTATTTAGGGGTAGACTCACAAATCAATATCTTCTGCTGAAATGAAGAACAGCAACCAAATCCTGCAGTTGGAAAGAGGGCGGATGTGCACTTTACCTTGGCATAAATAGTATAAAAGGCCACACCCAAGTAGGCGGGTAATTTAAAGGCTACTGGCTGTAGGAATTCCTACAGTACCTCCCCCCTTTGTTTAAATAAAAGAGTTCTAAGCCTAACACAAAATTATATACAATAAGAACAAATATATCAAGCAAGAAACATGTGATAAATGTTTCAATGATTATCCTATCCTAAGGAGTTTAAGTCTTGTATAATAAATAACTTGGCCAAGTCAAGAGAGGAAAGTAACTACAACTATCTAGTCTTAACCCATTGAAGATTCTAGAAGGGAAATAATATTACTTGAGTAAGCAGGAAGTGTAATCAAAACAACTTTCAAAATGTGCAACAAATGACAGAGACAACTGGCCACCTGGGCAATCACCCAAAGTCTCATTTGCAACATTGAAGCAACCAACATTGGCTAAGGCCTAGCATAACTGACAGACCATTTTCAGAGACAGGAAATTTTTAAAAACTGTCTTACCCTCTCTTGGCAAGATTTGAGAGTATTTTTCCTTGTGTCCTGCTTATCCATTTCTGGATACCATGTACTTTGTCAGTGGTTGAGGCAAGGGCAGTTCCTTGCCTAAAAGCCAATAGTACCAAGAAAAAAACAAACTCCAAGTTGAGTATGTCCAGTGCTCAACATTCTCTCAGGAATAGATTGCTGCTGCCAGAAAAAATCATGTCTCATTGCAACAGAACCCTAAGTTATTTAAATGCCATACTCTATGCTCTTTGAAGTGGTTGAAGATTACCTATCTATCTATGTTTCTAAAGAACCTGATTAATCTAATTAAAGTATGACAAACATGGATGACTATTGATCTATATTATACAATAAACAACTGTGCTACAAAAGAGGACAATGACCTCAAATTGTAAACAATGTATAATTATCTTGATCAGAGGTAGAAAGGTACATTGTAATATGATAAATATATTCTAAAATTGTATCTATATATAAAAATATTTTAAGCAGAGGTAGAAACATGCATGCATACAATATAACAAAATAACCTTGCCTAGATATTCAAATTTTGTAGACAAAAATAGGAACATATTCAATATAATTTAAGCTTGTATCAATATACAAGAATCTATATCAGTGTAAATTGCCTATAAATAATAGCTCACCAGTATTCACTCTATTACTCACTATTATTATTAGTGTGAGTAAGCTCACACTAATCTATTATCCCCTCCAATTTTCCCCCTCTTTTTTCAAAGAGATCCCTGAGCCTATAAAATTATCTCCCAACCCCCAACCCTATGCAAATTATAAACAACCCCTAAATGATGTCCCAAACCCTGAGAACAAACTTTGTTGGGAGAGGGGATATCGTCTTTTAGAACTGCTTCCAGCTGTCATGGGAGCAATGTTCTTTCTATGAGATCCTGTAAAAGTAAAATGATGGTTAAATTCCAAGATTACTGTCTGGCATAACTGCAAATAATCTCTGAGTATTCAGTAGGATTTTTCTGAGGTTCCTATTTGGACTTCTGCTTTGAACATTGTAAAAAAAAAAGTGCACCATTACAGCTAACCAAGTTGGAATCAACTTGATCAGCTGGTACCAAAACAGGTCTTATAGTAGTGCTATCAGCATCATGACATCATATTACCAGGTGGAGTTGTTGTTGTGGTGCCCCATCTTCTTCCTGGAAACTTCAAAGATTACTGCAGAAAAATTCATTGTTAATTGTGGAAAACTTAAACATTATTTATATAGAAATAAACAGAGATATATATTCAATGAAAGGTATGATAGAGACAAAAATAGGTATGAAGAAATTTTTTTGTAAATTCTTTCTTCTTTCTGTCCCATACCAGATGACTCTTGACATGAGGCAGAAACTTTGAATATTTCTTTTAACAACATGCTTGGATGTAGAGAAGTACAGAGCCATTGTCCAATTCCAAAATCATCTCTATATATTCATAGATAGTTAGGTAGATAGGTAGGTAGGTAGGTAGGTAGATGGATAGATAGATAGATAGAGATATATTTAAATATTTTTTGATCACCTGTACTTACAAGTTATATTCCTTTTTCTTGATGATCCTTATTGAATAGTTATTTTTCCTTCTGTCAGCATCCAAATATCCATGGTCTCTTGAATTTTTGAATAGGTGTATTTTCCTGTAATGATAAGAGCAGAACATTGCCCCAACCCTTATGAGATTGCCTTACTGCTTGTATGCTTGTCACCATTGTGGATGAGCTGTCATTTCTCTTTTACAAGAGGTTTTTCCTTTTCAGAGCAAATCTTTATTAATTTTGATGGTATCCATAGTTTTTCTTCTCCTGTGGAAACAAGAGAGAAACCCCTTTCCCAACATAGCACATCTCCTGCTTTCCATTGTGAGGTCAACATATCCTTGAATTAAACTGGCTTATTTAATTCAGAAGACTTTTCTATTATTTAATATCTTTCTGCTGCTGCTGTCCCTGTCTCCTTAGCATTAAGAAAATTAAAAGTTAATAAAACATTATGTAATCTATTTATGGTGGGATTTTCTACCCATTTCTATTTGTTCAACAAATCCTTTATAGTTCGAATTGATCTTTTTAAAACTGCCTTAACTAAAGGATTGTGTGGTATATCTATAATATGATTAATATTATAATAAGCAAAAAATGTTTCATTTTCTTAGAGATATATGCTGGACCATTATGTGTCTTTATTTGTGCAGGTATACCCAATGATGGCCATAACTTCTAATAAATGTGTGATTACTGTATGAGCCTTTTCTGAGCTTAAACCAGTTGCCCACTGAAAACCTGAGAGAGTGTCAATGCTGTAGTGTACATATTTTAATTTTTCTAATTTTGCAAAGTGGAACACATCCATCTGCCAGATTTCATTCCTTTGAATACCCTTTGGTTTAGTCCCTGCTGGCAATGGTGTTTTATTATAGAAGAGCAAGTAGGTCATCTCTTCATATCTGTTGCTTGTTACCACGTAATAGAAAATTATTTCTTTAAACCTTTGCTATTGACATGATATTATTTATGAAATTCTGAGGCCAGCAACACACTTCCAATTAATAATTGGTCAATTTCTGAATTTCCTTGTGCTAGAGGACCTGGCAGACCCGTGTGGGATCGGATGTGTGTTATGTATATAGGAAAAACCTATTTCTGATTATAGCTTGTACCTGGATAAATAATAAAGTCAATTCTTTATGATCTGGTATAAATTCAGTGGTTTCAATATGCAAGAAAACTCTTTCTGAATATTGTGAAAAAGTAACTATATTAGGAGATTCTTTTTTAATTCTTTTTTCCATATTCTTTTATTTTTTTCTATTCAAAAAAAAATTTACATTTCCTCCCCTTCTCCCAATCTCCCCCCCCAGCTACCCCTCCTCCCTCCCGCTGCTTCCTTAAAAGAGGGCATGGTGCCCTGCCCTGTGGGAAGTCCAAGGCGCTCCCACCTCCATCCCGGCCTAGGAAGGTGTGCATCCAAATAGACTAGGTTCCCGAAAAGATAATACATGCAGAAGAGATAGGTCCTAGTGTCATTGTTGATGGCTTTTCAGTCTGCCCCCATTGGCAGCCACATTTAGAGAGTCCAGTTTGATCATATGCTTGTTCAGTCCCAGTCCAGCTGGATTTGGTGAGCTCCCATTATATCAGGCACACTGTCTCAGTGGGTGGTCCAGCCCCTCACGATCTTAAATTCCTTGCTCATCTTCTCCCACCTTCTGCTTTTCAACTAGATCTTGGGAGCTCAATCCATTGCTCTGGTGTGAATGTGGGTCTCTGTCTCTATCTCCATCCATCGTACGAAATTTCTATGGTGGTGATCAAGATATTCATCAGGGTGACTATGGGACAATGCTATTTCTGGCACCCTCTCCTCTGCTGCCAAAAAACCTAGCAGGGGACATCCCTGTGGACACCTGGGATCTCCTCTAGAGCCAAGTATCTTGCCAACCCTAAAATGATTCCCTTAATGTAGATATCTTATTCCCTTCTCCAATGTCCACCTTTCCTCCATCTCCACCCTCCCACTCCCCCAAGCTCTTCCCAGTCCTTACCTTCTCCTTCCCCCTTCCCCTTCTCCCTTTCCACCAATCCCATTCCCATCCCTGCCCCCACCTCTGTGCTCCCAACTTTTTCCCAGAAATCTTGTTTGCTTCCAATTTCCAGGATGATCTATGTATGTTTTTCTTTGGGTTCACCTTGCTATTTGGTTTCTCTAGGCTTGTGAACTATAAGCTTAATGAACTTTGTTTATGGCTAGGGTCCACTAATAAGTGTGTACACACCATATTCATCTTTTTGGGTCTGGGTTATCTCACTAAGGATAGTGTTTTCTATTTGCATCCATTTGCATGCAAAATTCAAGATGTCATTGTTTTTTACTGCTGAGCAGTACTCTGATGTGTATATAGTCAACACTTGCTTTATCCATTCTTCCATTGAGGGGCATCTAGGTTGTTTCCAGGTTCTGGCTATTACAAATAATGCTGCTATGAACATAGTTGCACAAATGCTTTTGTAGTATGATTGGGCATAATTTCAGTATATTCCCGAGAGTAGTATTGCTGGATCCTGAGGTAGGTTGATTCCCAATGTCCTGAAAAACTGCCACACTGATTTCCAAAGTGGTTGCACAAGTTTGCATTCCCACCAGCAATGGTTGAGTGATCCCATTACTCCACATCCTCTCCAGCATAGGCTATCATTAGTGTTTTTGATTTTAGCCATTCTGACAGGTGTAAGATGGTATCTCAAAGTTGTTTTGATTTGAATTTCCCTGATCGCTAAGGAAGTTGAGCATGACCTTAAGTATCTTTTGGCCATTCAAACTTCTTCTGTTGAGAATTCTCGGTTCAGATCATTACCCCATTTTTAATTGGGTAATTTAGCATTTTAATGTCTAGTTTCTTGAGTTCTTTGTATATTTTGGAGATCAGACCTTTGTCTGATGTGGGGTTAGTGAAGATCTTCTCCCATTCAGTAGGATGCCTTTTTGTCTTAATGACAGTGTCCTTTGCTTTACAGAAGCTTCTAAGTTTCAGGAGGTCCCATTTATTCATTGTTGCTCTTATTGTCTGTGCCACTGGGGTTTTACACAGGAAGTGGTCTCCTGTGCCCATGTATTGCAGGCTACTTCCCACTTTCTCTTCTATCAGTTTAAGTGTGGTCTGATTAATATTGAGGTGTTTTATCCATTTGGATTTGAGTTTTGTGCATGGAGATAGGTAAGGATCTATTTTCATTCTCCTACAGGTTGACATCCAGTTATGCCAGCACCATTTGTTAAAGATACTTTCATTCTTCCATTGTATACTTTTAGCTTCTTTGTCAAATATGAGGTGTTCATAGGTTTGTGGATTAATATCTGGGTCTTTGATTCAATTCCATTGGTCAACATCTCTGTTTTTATACCAATACCAAGCTGTTTTTATTACTGTAGCTCTGTAATAGAGTTTGAAATCAAGGATGATAATGCCTCCAGAAGTTCCTTTATTGTATAGGATTGTTTTGGGTATCCTGGGGTTTTTGTTTTTCCATATAAACTTAGTTATTGTTCTCTCAAGGTCTGTGAAGAATTTTGTTGGGATTTTGATGGGGATTGCATTGAATCTATAGATTGCCTTTGGTAGAATTAATATTTTTACTAAATTGATCCTACCAATCCAGGAGCATGGGAGATCCTTCCATTTTCTGGTATCCTCTTTAGTTTCTTTCTTCAAGATCTTAAAGTTCTTGTCAAATAGATCTTTTACTTCCTTGGTTAGTGTTACCCCAAGATACTTTATGCTATTTGTGGCTATCGAGAAAGGTGATGTTTCTCTGATTTCCCTCTCTGTTTCTTTATTCTTTGTGTATAGGAGGGCTACTGATTTTTTTGAGTTGATCTTGTATCCTGCCACATCACTGAAGGTATTTATCAGCTGTAGAATTTCTTTGGTAGAGTTTTTGGGGTCATTTAAATAGACTATCATATCATCTGCAAATAACGAATGTTTGACTTCTTCCTTTCCAATTCGAATCCCCAAGATACCCTCATTCTGTTTTATAGCTATTGCTAGAACTTCAAGCACTATATTAAAGAGATATGGGGAGAGTGGACAGCCCTGTTTTCTTCCCGATTTTAGTGGAATCACTATGAGTTTCTCTCCATTTAATTTGATGCTAGCTGTCGGCTTGCTATATATTGCTTTTATTTTATTAGGATATGCACCTTGTATCTCTAATCTCTCCAAGACGTTTATCATAATGGGGTGTTGAATTTTGTCAAATGCTTTTTCAGCATCTAATGAAATGATCATATGGTTTATTTCTCTCAGTTTATTTATATGATGGATTACATTGATAGATTTCTGTATGTTGAACCAGTCCTGCATCTCGGGGATGAAGCCTACTTGATCATAATGGATGATTTTTTTGATGTGTTCTTGGATTCAGTTTGCCAGTATTTTATTGAGAATTTTTGCATCGATGTTCATGAGTGAGATTGGTCTGTAATTCTCTTTCATGGTTGTGTCTTTGTGTGGTTTTGGTGTCAGGGTAACTGTAGCTTCATAAAAAGAGTTTGACAATGACCCTTCTGTTTCTATTATGCGAAACACCTTAAGGAGTATAGGTATTTGTTCTTCTTGGAAGTTTTTGTAGAATTCTGAATTAAAACCGTCTGGTCCTGCGCTTTTTTTTGGTTGGGAGATTTTTGATGACAGCTTCTATTTCCTTGAGACTTATAGGTCTATTTAAATTGTTCACCTGGTCTTGATTTAATTTCTGTACATGGTATTTATCTAAAAAAAACTGTCTATTTCTTTTACATTTTCCAATTTTGTAGCATACAGGCTTTTGTAGTAAGACCTAATGATTCTCTGAATTTCCTCAGTGTCTGTTGTTATGTCCCCCTTTTCATTCCTGATCCTGTTAATATGAGTGTTCTCACTCTGCCTTTTGATTTTGGATAGGGGTTTGTCGATCTTGTTGATTTTCTCAAGGAACCAGCTCTGTTTTATTGATTCTTTGGATTGTTTTCTTTGTCTCTATTTTGTTGATTTCAGCTCTCAGTTTGACTATTTCCAGTCTTTTACTTCTCCTGGATGACTCTGCTTCTTTTTTTTTTTCTAGAGCTTTTAGGTGTGCTGTTAAGTCTGTAATGTGTGCTTTCTCTGTTTTCTTTATGTGGGCACTAAGTGCTATGAACTTTCCTCTTAGCACTGCTTTCATAGTGTCCCATAGGTTGTGGTATGTTGTGTCTTTATTTTTGTTGAATTCAAGGAAGTATTTAATTTATTTCTTTATTTCTTCCTTGACCCAGGAGTTGTTCAGTAGTTGACTGATCAGTTTCCATGAGTTTGTAGGCTTTCTGGGGGTGGAGTTGTTTTTAAATTCTAACTTTACTCCATGATGATCCTATAAGACACAGGTGGTTACTCCAATTTTTCTTGTATCTGTGGATGTTTGCTTTGTTACCGAGTATGTGATCAATTTTCGAGAAGGTTCCATGAGATGCTGAGAAGAAGGTATATTCTTTCCTTCTTTCCTGTTTGGGTGTTTCTATAGATGTCTATTAAGTCCATTTGATTCATTACGTCTGTTAGTTCTCTTATTTCTCTGTTAAGTTTCTGTCTGGTTGACCTGTCCATTGGTGAGAGAGGAGTGTTGAAATCTCCTACTATTAGTGTGTGGGGTTTGATGTGAGCTTTGAGTTCTATTAATGTTTCCTTTACATATGTGAATGCTTTTATATTAGGGGCATATATATTCATGATTGAGACTTAATCCTTATGGATTATTACATTTGAGACTATAAAATGTCCATCTCCATCTGTTCTGATTGATTTTAGTTTGAATTTGATTTTGTTCGATATTATTATAGCCACACCCACTTGTTTCTTAGGGCCGTTTGATTGAAAAACCTTTTCCCAACCCTTTACTCTGAGATAATGTCTGTCTTTGTGGTTGAGGTGTGTTTCTTGTAAACAACAATGTTGGATACTGTTTTCATATCCATTCTCTTAACGTGTGCCTTTTTATAGGTGAATTGAGTCCATTGGTATTAAGTGATATTAATGACCAGAGGTTATTAACTGCAGTTATTTTTTAGGTTTGTATAGTTTGTGTGTTTCCCTTCTGGCTTTCATGGTTTCCATAGAGAAGTCATGTGTAATTCTGATAGGTTTACCTTTATACGTTACTTGACCTTTTTCCTTTGCAGCTATTAGTATTCTTTCTTTATTCTGTATGTTTTGTGTTTTGATTATTATATGGTGAGGGGATGTCTTTTTTTGATCCAGTCTATTTGGTGGTCTGTATGCTCTTTGTACCTTCATGGCCATATCCATCTTTAGGTTGGGAAAGTTTTCTTCTATAAATTTGTTGAATATATTTTCTGGGCTTTTGAGCCATGGTTCATTGTCTTCCCATAACTTTGTTATTTCATCAGTAGTAAAAGGCATTATAATATCTGCTGGCTCTATACCTGCCAATTGACAAAGTCTCAATTTGCCTTTTATAATTAATTCCAGTAGGGGAAAACTGGAAGGGACTATGAATAGAATGCTATTAAGATTTGGATCCACCCTATCAATATGCTCCTCCTATAATTTCTCTCCCACAGCAGTTAATTCTTTCTTAGATACAGCTGTTAATTTCCTGGGATTATTTTAGTATTTGTTACCATTTAAGGTTTTGTTTAAATGGATTATTATTTCAGCTAGTATCCCAACAGCTGGACTTCAACTGGGAATGTCTCTTAACAGTCTTTGAAAGTCATTAAGAGTCTGCAATTTTTCTTACCTAATTTGTGCCTTTTGTGTTCTAATTTCCTGTAAGCCTTTTATTTTTTATTGTATTTTCTTTTTTATTGATTTTTATTGATCTTTAAATTTTTCTCTGCTCTCCTCCCTGCCTCTCACCTTACCCCTTCAACCCTCCCCCAAGGTCCCAAACTAAGAAAAGATATGCCTATGAAGTTACAAGAAACTTACAGAACACAAAATAGACTGGATCCAAAAAGAAGTCCTCTCACCACAAAATAAAACACTAAACATACAGAGTAAAGAAAGAATATTAAGAGCTGCAAAGGAAAAAGTCCAACTAACATATAAAGGTAGACCTATCAGAATTACACCTGATTTCATATTGGAGAAAATGAAATCCAGAAGGTCATGGTCAAGCACTATGCAGACATTAAGAGACCACAGATGCCAACCCAGAATACTATACCCAGCAAAACTATCAATCACCATAGAAAGACAAAACAAGATATTCCATGACAAAACTAGATTTCACCAATATCTAGCCACAAACCCAGCCCTACACAAAATACTAGAAGGAAAACTCCAACCCAAGGAAGTTGGCTACACCAACAAAAACACAGACAATTGATGGTCTTATAATGACAAATCCCAAAGAAGGTTAAAACACACAAATTATATCACCAACAATGAAAAATAAATTAAAAGGAGATAGCAATTATTGCCCATTAATATCCCTTAATATAAATGGACTCAACTCACCTATAAAAAAGGCACAAGCTAACAGATTAGATATGAAAAAAGAATCCAGCCTTCTTATGCATACAAGAAACACATCACAATCTCAAAGAAAGACATCACCTCAAAGTAAAGGGTTGAGAAAAATAATATACCAATCAAATGAACCATTGAAACAAGCAGGTGTAGCTATCCTAATATCTAACAAAATAGATTTCAAGCTAAAAAACAATCAAAAGAGACAAAGAAGGTCATTTCATATTAGTCACAGGTAAAATCCATCAAGAGGAAATCTCAATACTTAACATCTATGCCCCAAATACAAGGGCACCCTCATATGTCAAAAAAAAACACTGCTAAAGCTTAAATCATACATTAAACCCCATACACTAATAGTGGGAGATTTCAACACTCCACTCTCACCACTGGAAAGGTCAATCAGACAAAAATGAACAGAGAAGTAAGAGAACTAACAGAAGTTATGGCTCAAATGGACTTAACAGAATCAATAGAATATTCCATCCAAACAGAAAAGAATATACCGTCTTCTGAGCACCTCATGGAACCTTCTTAAAAATTAACCACATGCTCAGTAACAACACAAGCCTCAAAAAATACAAAAAATTGGAATAACCCAATGTACTTTATCAGATCACCAAAGTTTAAAGCCAGAAGTCAACAGCAATACTAATTCCAGAAAACCCACAAACACATAGAAATTAAACAATGCTCACCTGAATCATCAATGGGTCAAGGAAGAAATAAAGGGAGAAATTAAAGACTTCCTAAAATTCAATGAAAATGACCACACAACATACCCAAATTTATGGGACACAATGAAAGCAGTGTTAAGAAGAAATTTAATAGCCCTAAAGCCTACATAAAGAAGCTGGAAAAATCCCACACTAGTAAATTAACAGAACATTTAAAAACTTTAGAACAAAAAGAAGCAAACTCACCTAAGAAAACTAGACAGCTGGAAATAATCAAATTGAGAGCTGAAATCCACAAAATAGAAACAAAGAAAACAAAACAAAGAATTAATGAGATAAAAAGTTGGTTCTTTGAGAAAAATCAACAAAATAGACAAGCATTTATCCAATCTAACCAAGATGCAGAGAGAGAATATCCAAATTAAGAAAATTAGAAATGAAAAGGGGGACATAACAACAGACGTGTAAGCCTATTTTATTACCTAAGTAATTTATAGAACTCCTCTGTGTATTTTTTCATGAGTAATTTGTAATCCCCATTTAGGCAAAACCTCCTTTACTTCTTCAAAAAATTCTTTCTAAAGTATTTGCATTTGAATCAGATAGCAAAATGTCATCTATGTAATGGTAAATTGTAGATTTAGGATATTGTTAACATATTATTTCCAATGGCTGACTTATAAAGTATTGGTACAAGGTGGGGCTACTGAATATTTCCTGTTGGATGATGGTCCACTGATATCTCCTAGTTGGCTAAGAATTATTATAAGTGGGCCTGTTGAAGTCATTTTTTTCTCTGTCCTTTTCTTGCAAAGGTATAGTGAAGAAACAATCTTTTAAATCAATAACTATGAGAGCCCACTGTTTTGGTAATAGAGAAGGCAGAAGAATTCTAGATTGTAGAGGGCCCGTAGGTCTAATTACCTTGTTGACAGCACTTAGATCTGTCACAATTCTCCATTTTTCTGATTTCTTTTTAACAACAAACACAGAAGAATTCAGAAATGGCTGATTCTTCAATATGGTGAGCATCTAGCTGCTCCTGTACCAGCTGTTCTAAAGCCTGCAGTTTGTCTTCTGTTAAAGGTTATTGTTTAACCCATATTGATTTCTCAGTTAACCATTTTAAAGGTAGGGCCATTAGTACCTCTGAAGGTTTGCTAGTTGCTTTGTGTTCTTGTACAGCCTTATAGGCTGGTGACCTTTGTTTATATATACCTTATGATATTGTTCCCAGAACCATGAGATTTTGGGACTGCAGGAATGTTAATCTCAGTATCCCATTGTTGTAAAAATCAGGACCCCATAAATTCACTGCAATATTAGCTACATATGGCCTCAGCCTTCCTTTCTGCCCTTCTGGCCCTGTACATTCAACACACCTCGTGCTTTGTTTCACTTGAGATAGTGCTGCAATTCCTAGGAATTGAACATCTGCCTCTTGAAGAGGCCAATTTAGATGTCAAGGTTTTGGAATAAAAATTCCACGCCTGTGTCCAGTAATCCCATAATGACAATGTTATTCATATGCACTCTTAGCTTTGGTCTTTGATCATTTACAGAAGTCTGTCAAAATACGTTTCCTATTTACTACTGGAAGTTTTGATCCATCTTTCTTGTCTATTCCATCATTCAGAACAGTATGTTTTTTTACAGTCAGTGTCAGATTTTTTAATTTTCCTAGTAAGACATTTTCACCACAGTGACTGTGAATGACTGGCCCACATTTGACATGGGGGCCTTCAAGAGGACACACACAAGGATTTTCCTGATGTTATTGGGCTGCCTTGTCTGTCTTTTGTTGATCTACATTCATTGGTCCAATGTCAGCCTTTTCTCTTACCTCCAATATTTTCCAGAACATTAAGAGCTTCTCTTTTTTGCCATTTCCAGAGGAGACATTATTTCTAGAAATTCCTTACCTACAATCTCTCCTCAGTTGTACTATTGTACCACAATTAAAACATTTGGCATTTAGTGTCTCCTCATACCAGTGGAAATTGCTTCTCCTACCCAAGCCTCAGGACTACAGTCAAATGTTTCAATATTCATTGTATGCAGGATCCATTCATCTATTGGTGCTGATCTGAGCTTTTAATGCCCAAATATTGTTTTGCATTCTAAGTTCAAAAGCCAGAGATTTAATAAATACACGTCCAGCTATTGGGTCTGTTACTCCTACTTGTACAGCCTTAGTTAATCTTTGTAAAAAGTCACTAAAGGGTTCACTCTGGCGCTGTTTAACATTGGTATATGACTCAATTCTCTTTCCTAATTCCTAAATCCTGTCACAAGCATTTAAAGCTGCTCTGCTGAATAAGAACAATGTGTGTTTGTCATAGAAAGCCCTTTTCCTGAGGATCAGTGTAATAGCCATTGCCAAGAATTTGATCTAGGGAAGTCTCAAATCCTTTTCCTTTTCCCTGTTTTCTAAAATTTTTGCCTTTTCCCAAAAATAGCATTTCCATAGCAGCTGGGGTCAGTCTTCCAGGACACTGAGTCTAATCATGTGAGGTAGCCTTATTACTTGTTGCCCACATTTTCACCATTTCCCTAACAAATTGTGAGTACAAGTCATAAGGTACTATAGCTTATTTAATTTCCTTTAGATCACTCATACCTATAGGTTGCCAATTATATTCTTTAACAATCTTAGGGTATTTTGTAACAGACAGCTTCTCAGAAGAGATTTCCAGATAAGCAGTTAAAACTCTGGATAAATCATTCCTGACTTTGACCCATACTGGCAAAACTAAAACCTGTTCTTGTACCTTCTCTTCCTGCCCATCAGTTTCAATAATTTCCTCAATCATTATAAATATTTTTATCATGGTCTTTTGTGAAATCTGAATCTCCAGTCCTATACTTCTAGTGCCCTCATTGATTCATTTAGCTTCTGATCCTTATTCTGCACAGATGATTCCAAGGTATAAAATTTGTGCATTAAAGATAATGTCTCCTCTTTGGATATTATTTGGATGGTGTGCATATTAACTTCCTGGAGAGATACCTTATCCATTAACCTAATAATAGCTTTTCAACAGATTCCAATTGTTAAATTCAACAGTATGAATTCTTTCAAATAATTTCTCAGTGCCCTTCATTATGGATTTAATTTTGTTTGTCAAATTGATGTTATCCTTTTCAATAGTTTTAATTTTTTCAGCTAGTTGTTCATTATTAGTCTGTAAACACTTTATTGTTTCTAAAAATGCCTTATTCTTGGCTCTGTTACCAAACCATTTTCTTAAAAATATAAGGTAAAAAGCAAATTTCCAAAATCAAATAAATAGATGTATAAGGAAAATCACATAAGCCTTGCAGAATACTATCCATAGGGTAAGCAAAATGGTTATTAAATTCCTAAATGGCAAAATTGTTAGTAATCATATAATTTTCAAATTTTACTATTTACTTACCTGCCCTAGGCAATTACAGTGAATTGGAGTAGGTATAATAATCTTTATTGGCCAACAGGTGTCGCAGTTGCAGCTGCATGGCGGATGGGATGCAGAAGAAAGAAGTGTCCAGGTGGGGTGGGATTGGTGGTATTACCACACTGATTCAGTGCAGTGTCCCACACTTTTTCCACATGTGCTGTTGTCTGCTTAGATACTGATAAATATGCTTTGTTTAACAAAATAATAGCAGTCATTAAGGACAATTAAAGCTTTTCTGTACATGGAGAGAGTGGGTGGCTAAAATAAGAAAAACACCCAAAGCTTTTCCTCAGTCTTGAATCTCTTCAATGTTGGGGTGTGGCAGGAAAATTCAGGTTCCTAAGCAATGGCAGGTTGGCCACGATCAGGTGAGAAATGTGCCCAGGCTGGTGTGGACTCGGCCACTCATTGGGCATTCATATAGAACATATAGAGCTGCCAACCAACCTCGTTAGCTTTATTCCAGGGAAAGAGGAGTTTGAGTGCGCTATCTGCCTGTTCCACAGCCCTATGATGCAGGACAATCAGAGG
Source organism: Ondatra zibethicus (assembly GCA_004026605.1). Lineage (NCBI taxonomy): Eukaryota > Metazoa > Chordata > Mammalia > Rodentia > Cricetidae > Ondatra > Ondatra zibethicus. Next base: position 29,919 of record PVIU01013062.1, on the reverse strand, counting down.
TGATAGGGAGTCAAGCCAAAGCAGGAACTCAGTTTATTACCGTGAGTGTCAGCTTATATAGGTTAAGTGACATTGTGTGATGTGGGGATACCTCCAGCCAATGACAGAAAACCAAGACCTCACTCTAGCTGGAGGGGTGTCAATCTAGATTTTGCTGTCTCATCTCCCTCGGTAGCTTTAAGACTACCCTTCAAACTCAAGCCAGGCTTTTCTCTGTCCTACAGGCTTCAAGGTAAAAGTCCTGAGACAATTCTGGCCCAATAACGTCAGTTGGGGTGAAAGTGAATCAAATAATCACACACTAGCTCCAAATAAGGTATACTAAAATTTTACTGTATTAAAAGGGAAATGATGAAATAGGAATGGGGTCCCACATCAGGTGCGGCACAAGGAAAGAGGCCAAGTGGGCTCTTTTTGGTACCCAAAGCCCATGCCTCACATGGTCCAGCCTCTTAGAGGCTGTTGGCTAAAGGAGGTTCCCCATCAGAGATGAGTCTTTAATTTCTGGATGAAGATTTAAAAATATTAGCAATGTTTTCAATTTAATTATTGTATTGACCTAAATACAGGCTTACCCTTGTTCCCCCAATGTCTAGAGGAGTTCCAGGTCCTTAGTACATACTTAGCTAACTATGGTCTGTCTAACATGTTCTTTGTCAACATGAACACATTTTCTCTGTTTCAATGAACTCAGCAAAATAATAAAATAATTCTTTATACATAATATCTTCATGTTGTCTTAATGCTAATAAAAATAGATGTATTTTAAAGGAAAAAATTTTTACAAGCACAAATCTGTCTAGTAATTTTTTAGAATCACAGTAAACTATGTTCAGATTCAAGGGGAAAAATCATTCACATTTTGGTTTATTGCATTTTTAATGTTTGTTTCTGCATAAGAAATTTGGTAGTATAGTTTCCCTTAGTGATATAGTACACATTTTCTTCTTGGAGTAAATGTATATTGCTAAAAATGAGAAATCATTTAAAAACACACCTTAATAAAATAATAGAAATGGTGCAAGAGAAAAAAATTCTGAAAATCTCACTAAGGTCCCTAAAACAAATAAATGATTGATAATAATGGGTAACCTTCACTAGAAGACAACATCCTATAATGAATTCATTGTGCACCTGTAGGCCTTCTATCAGTACCCTATTTTTGTCATGTTTGTTGACATTACCATGCATACAGTCTAACAGTCATATTTCCAGACTTTATTCTCCATTAATTATTCTCATAAGTAACAGATAAGGAATCTTATCACTGTATTGATATCTTTAAATTTGTTCTTTATCTGAATTCATAATATCTATTGTAGCACAGAAATGTGCATATATTTTACATAGAAATTGCCGTGATCTTTATTTCCTTAAATCTTAATTTATTCATCACTCTTTTAAAACTCAGATATTTCCAAAAATGATTATGAAAAGCACAGTTTTGAACATATAACTTGCTACATTATAAGATTTTGCCAATTTTTGTTATCAGAGAAGCCAAATTCAAACTATAACATCTGTTTTCTATATTCCATACCAAACTGAATATTCAACATCAATATAACTGATAGAAATTTTCCTGTTATAGACTGGGCATACCATGTTTTGTATTTATATCTATCCTATTAAAAAAGGAAAGAAGGGAAAGGAAATGAAAAAGAGAATGTTCCATACAGAATTGGCTTTCTTCTTTCTTTTAGCTGCTGAAAAACTCCTTAAGACACAAGCCAATTCTCACCTTTTCCTCAAAAATTTTCAAAGTTTCTAAAGAAAAATTTCACTATCCATTTATTTATACCATAAAATTACCTTCTGTGTTATTATAGGTCACCCAACTTTGTGCTGTAATATTAATCTCCATATTCCCTTTTATTATTGTTTTCTAGGTTTTATTCATGAGAGAGTACAATATATTGATTCAGATAAAAATATTCTGTGGTCAAAAAGACTTCAATACCAAGTATCATAAAAAGTCTTATTTCTGGAAATTGCTAGATGATGTTGAAAGAAACTGATTGATCTCAGCAAAATTTTATATATTTCTATATTCTTTACACAGAAATGTACGTCTCCTCTGAGAAGTCTAGTGTACCACTTTAAGGCATTACTCCTTTTTACCCTTTAACAAAATAATGGCACAATGTATTATAAACTAAAATGGATTTATAAAATTAATACACAAGTCCCCATTCTATAATATTTAACATTATTCATTGCTAAATAAATGAGTTGGAATAGACTTTTCCCTATTCTCTATGACCTCAAGGGGAATATCAGTGCTATGTGGTAAGCTTATGTTTGTTTAGTCATGCTTTCTATAGATTTTATAACATCTTTAAAATGCAATTGAACATCATCTAATCATACCTAATTATATCATTAACACATATGAATCATATGATTAGAGCTATTTACATTAAACATGCTATTAGATCAAATTATGCTAATAGGAAAATGCCAGTAATTACCTAAATTAATCTTAAAAGCAGAGAAATTAACTGAGATAAACTATATTCAAGTTCCATTGTATATTTAAAAGTCAACAACTAAATATCTCTGTTTAATCTGCACTGTGTTAAGCTCCAATCAATTTATATTTCTGGACTCATCCTTTCCAAGTCCAACCCTGTAGACAATTATTTCCTTGCTTAAATGAACATTCAACACTTTATTGCTTTAAAACCTCTTGTGGGAAGTTAGGGAGATTGTGCATTTGGCAAAGTACCTGCTGTACAAGCATGATGTGGTCCTAAGCTCAATCCCCAGATTTGACAAAAGGGACACCAGGGATGCTGTTGCTCTCCTGTATGCCCAGGTCTTGAGAGGCAACAACAGGAAGATTTTGGTTTTTTCTCACCAGTCAGTCTAGCTAAATTAGTGAACTCCACATTCAGCAACAAAATCTGTTTCAAAAAATAGGGTGGAATGAAATTTTAAAAGATACTCAGTGTTAATGTCTATTTTCTGGATGTATACACATATGCAAGTACCTTCCACGTACATTCATGTATACATAAATAGGCACATTCACCACAGGGAAAAACTACAGTGATAACTGAACTTCGTGAGTATGTCTATAATATCTGCAGCAGGAAAGACAAGGCAGGAAGATTATTCATTCATGTTAGCCTGAAGTTCATAGTGAGTTTCAAGCTATCCTAGATTACATAAAAAGAGCTGGTTTCTCAAGACCAACAAATAGTAAAAACCCACAGTAGCATACTACACTTGCTATAAACTATCTGACCTTCTGCTTAGTAGTAGAAGTGATGACAGTTTTCCAGAATGTCTACGAGTGTCTCCAGTAAATTATAAAGGGAGCTTTAGGCAACCCTCTGAATATGTGTATACTTTAAGTTTGAATAACAGTTTATAGAAGCTTTTATTCAAATACATGGAGTCTTGTACTCTTTCCTTTCTGTGCCCTAATTAGATATTTCTTTAATGTGAAAATTACTACAACTAATGTCTTCAACACAACCTAATATTTTTTGTTGTATACATCAGGTTCTTTTTTTAAATCTATTTTATTTTTTAAAGGAAACAAATTATCTTTTTTTTTATTTTACGTACCTGCTCTAGGAAGTCTTACAGCATGTGGTTACCTGCATACTCACGTGTGACCTGTGTTAGACCATATATGCTGCATCCACTCCTTCTTCTTTTTCCCAGGCTGCTCTTTTGGATTGCTGGAGTGCTGGATTCGATCTCTGCTCTCCGTTCAAGCAGAGAATTCTGATTTGTGAGTTCACCCCTAAATAAGTTACCAACTATTTCTCAATTCTGAGCTAGTGTGGAATTTCTTTTAATTGTCCATTCCACACTTGGCACCCATGTGGATTTAAACTCCATGCCCACCGGATGGACAGCCTAATGGCCTGGCCGTTCCATGGCCCAGACAGTCTCCCAACCCTGCCCACTTGGCTTGCTTTTGCCTAATCAGTTTTTTGTAGAATCCCCACCACAACAGAGTTTACTGTATGTGACAACTTGGAAATTTCCCTGGAGTAGTTCTTTGCCTCATGGCAACTTGTGTAGCTTCTGGTTTCAGGTTCTGGGTTTCTTGCTCCATGTATGGAATTGATTTAATTGCCTTTAATTTGTCAAGCAAAGCATATTTCTCAGTATTTAACCGAGGCGGTAACTAAAGCAGCCCAGGACCATTCCTGTCATCACCAGTTGTATTGTTTCTAGTTGCAACACTGCAACCACGACATTGGCTGGACAATAAAGATTGCTGTTTACCAGATTGCATAACAGGTAATAAATAAACCATTATGGCAGACTTTGTTAACAATGGAACTTTTAGTAACGCTTTTGCTAATCCTATGGGTTGTATTATGTGAAGCCTACATGAGTATGGTGACACTTCAATTTATTAGGTATTAGGTTTCTTCTCCACTTTTAGGAATCATACAATCTTTACAGAATACTAATGAACAGCTAGTTGACAGGATTAATACCATGAAAATTCAAAGGTTACCTAAAAAAGTTAATACTACTACATGTAACATGAGGGCCTGCGTATTGGAGTTTCTGTCTAGTCCAGTTCCTACAGTCGTTAGGTCCCAAAGAATCACACAGAAGGTCTACATAAGTTATAAAACTTATTGGCCCATTAGCTCAAACTTTGTATTAGCTTTTATATGTATATTAACTCATTATTCTAGTATATGTTAGTTCGGTACCTTTTTCAGCAGGGCAGGTCACATCTTCCTTCTGCGCTGTCTGGACAGGACTGCGGGGGGACTTCTTTCTTCCCAGAATACTCCTGTTCTCATTGCCCCACCTCTACTTCCTGTCTGGTTTTCCCACCTATACTTCCTGCCTGGCTACTGACCAATAGTGTTTATTTAAAACATAATTGACAGAATACAATTGTCCCGCACCAACTACGGACAAATTTGAATCTATATCTAAGGGTACTAAGAAGTTATCTGAAAGAATTCATACTGTTGAATTTGACAATCAAAAGTTGTCAAAAAGTTATGATAAGTTGACAGAAAACTGTCTCTCCAGGATGGCAATCTGCATGATATTCAAGTAAAGTCCAAAGATGAGGTGTTATCTTTAAGGAGAAACTTCAGACCTTGAAATCACATTTACAGAATGAGGACCACAGACTAGGTGCCTCAATGAAATCACTAGAAATATATACAGGCTGGGAGATTAAGGCTTTAGAAAATACAATAATAAAAGATTTGAAATAATTGAGGAAATGATTGGAGCTGATGAACAGGGAAAGAAGGCACAAGGACAGGATTCAACATTGCCAGTGGCTGTCAGAAATGACTTACCCAGGGTTTTAGTTTCCTTCCTGTAACCTACTCTCACAAAGCATCAGTTTCTAAAGGCCCAAAGGATCCAAAGAAGGTAGATGGATACCTATAGGAATGAATGATCTAAAAGAAATTAAGTAAGCTGGTGTAACTTATGGCTTACATTCCACATTTGTTAGGGGGATGATATAGACTCGGGTATCTAACGTCAAGGCAACAACACGTGATTTTTTTCAGTTAGTTTCAGCAGTACTGGACCTCTATTGATGTTTAGAATTTATTTCAAGGAGGAAGCTAAAATTTTGGAACAACAGGCAAAAGCAAAACGCCTTGAGACTTCCCAAAATCAAATTCTTGTTGAAGGCCCTTATTCTGACCCAAAAGTTCAAGCTCTTTACCATGAAGAAATCTTGTCCCTATGCCACAAAGCAGCAGCCTTAAATGATTAGGAAAGGATTCAAGAACTAGGAAAAAGAAATGGATCATATACCAGGGTTAGACAGGGACAGAGAAAACCTTTTACTGACTTTTTATAAAGATTAAGTAAGGCTATATAAATAGGAGTAACAGACCCAGATGCTAGAAGAGTACTTCTTGAATATCTAGATTTTGAAAATGCAAACTTAGAATGCAAAACAATACTTGGGCCCTCAAAGTTTAGATCAGCACCTATGGATGAATGAATATGCATACAATGAATGTTGAGACATTTGGCTATAATGCCGAATCTTGGGTAGGAGAATCAATTTCCAAAGGAATGAGGAAACATTAAACTGCCAAATGTTTTAATTGTGGTAGAAAAGGACATGTGAGAAGGGACTGTAGACAAGGAATACCTAGGAATAATGTCTCTTCTGGGAATGGCAAAAATAGGAGACCTTGGCCTTCAGGTATATGTAGAAGGTATGGCAAAGGCCAACATTGGACCAATGAATGTAGATCAACAACAGACAGACAAGGTGATCCTACACCATCAGGAAACTCTTTGAGGGGCTTCTCACAGGCCCCCAAGCCAAAAGTGTCTCAGTCATTCCCAGTAATTGTGGAGGACATGTCACACCAGGAAAATTTAAAAATCCAGAGCCTTCTGTACAAGACCATACTGTTCTAAATGATGGCATAAACATAGAGGATAAGTAAAAAATCCCAATAGGAAATAAGAAATGTATATTCTAAAACCAAACCTAAGAGTGAGTATAATTGGCATTGTAATTGTTGGCTTGATAGACACAGGTACAGATGTGAGTATCATTACTCCAGAGTCTTGGCATCCAAATTGGCCTCTTTAAGAGGCAGATGTTCAATTACAAGAAATTGGATCCATATCTCAAGTTAAACAAAGCACAAGATGGGTTAACTGTATTGGGCCAGAAGGTCAAAGAGGGAAGCTAAGGCCATATGTAGCTAATATTGCAATAAATTTATGGGGCCATGACCTCCTGCAGCAATGAAATACCCAGATTAACATTCTTGCAGTTCCAGGAACTCATAATTCTGGGAAGGATATTATAAGGTACTATACACAAAGGTCGCCAGCCATTCAGGCTGTACAAGAACTAACAAGCAACTAACAAACCTTTAGAGGTACCAATAGTTCTACCTTTAAAATGGTTAACTGAGAAACCAATATGGGTTAAGCAATGGCCTCTAGCTGAAGACAAGCTGCAGGCTTTAGAACAGCTGGTACAAGAGAAACTAGATGCTCACCATATTGATGAATAAACCAGCCCTTGGAATTCTCCTGTATTTGTTGTAAAAAAAAAAGAAATCTGAAAAGTGGAGAATGGTGACAGATCTAAGATCTGTCAATAAGATTATTCAACCTATGGGTCCTCTATAATCTGGAATTCCTCTGCCTTCCCTATTACTAAAAGGATGGCCTCTTATATTGATTTGAAAGGTTGTTTCTTCACTATACCGTTACAAGAAAATGATAGAGAAAAATTTGCTTTCACAGTGCATACTTACAATAATTCTCAGCCTATTAGGAGATAGCAATGGACTGTACTCTGACAAAAACTGTTTAATAGCTCTACATTGTGCCAGTACTTTGGAAGTCAGCCATTGGAAATAATATATAAATATTTCCTAAGTCTATAAATTACCACTACATGAATGCTATTTTACTATATGATTCAAACATGATACTTTAGAAAGAATGTTTGAAGAATTAAATAAAGATTTGCCAAAATGGGGATTACAAATTGCTCCTGAAAAAAATACAGAGAGGAGATTCTCTCAATTACCTAGGTTATAAATTAGGTTTGCCGAAAATTAGGACACAAAAGGCACAAATTAGGAGAGACAGGTTGAGAACTCTTAATGACTTTCAAAGATTGTTAGGAGACATTTCCAGACTATGACTGGCTCTTGGAATAAAACCTGATCTAATAATTCATTTAAACAAAACCTTAGATGGTGATAAAGATTTGAGTAGTCCCAGAGAATTAATAGCTGGAGCAGAAAAGGAATTGACAATTATTGAGGAAAAATTACTGGAGGCACATGTGGATAGGGTGAATCCAAATTTTAGTTGCATTCTAGTCATATTGCCTCCTGAATTTCTCCTACAAGAATTTTAATGCAGAGAGATGATATTATTTTAGAATGGATCTTTTTACCACATAATCCAAGTAAAATATTAAAAATTTATGTGGAAAAAGTCTCTGAATTAATTATAAATGGTAAATGAGACTTTACCAATTAGCAGGTATAGACCCAGCAGATAATATAGTGCCTTTCACTACTGGTGAAATAAAAAAGCTATGGGAAGACGATGAACAATAGCAAAGAGTTTGTGCTATTTTTTTTGGAGAAATTAATAACAACTATCCCAAAAGTGATAGACTTAACCTTATAAAGAGAACTTCTTGGATTCTTCCCCAAATTGTATATGATGCTTCAATAACTAGAGTCCATACATTTTATACTGATGCAAATAAATCAGGGCAGGCAGGTTACAAATCAGAAGAATTAAGTAAGGTGGAACAAAGCCCTTAAAATTCTGTCCAGAAGGCAGAATTATATGCCATTCTCATGGTGCTAAGGGATTTTAAAGAACCTCTTAATATAGTTTTTGATTCCCAATATGCAGAAAGAGTTATCTTATATATTGAAACTGCTAAATTTATACCAGATGACACAGAATTGACTTCATTATTTACCCAGGTGCAAGTCATAATAAGGAACAGGCTTTGTCCTATTTACATAACACACATCCGATCCCATACAGGTCTGCCAGTTCCACTAGCACAAGGTAATGCAGAAATTGATCAATTATTGATTGGAACCATGTTGCAGGCCTCAGAATTTCATAAAAAGTCATGTCAATAGCAAATGTTTAAAGTTTACTATTACATGGCAACAAGCTAAGGAGATAATAAAAAGATGCCCTACTTGCTCTTTCTATAACCAAACACTGCTACCTGCAGGGACTAATCAAAAGGGTACTAAAAGGAATGAAATCTGGCATATGGATGTGTTCCACATTGCATAATTTGAGAAATTAAAATATATACACAACACCATTGACATTCTTTCAGGTTTTCAGTGGGCAACTGCTTTAAGCGCTAAAAGACTCATTCAGTAATCACACATTTATTAGAAGTTATGGCCATCATTGGTATACCTGCACAAATAAAGACAGATAATGGTTCAGCATATGTCTCTAGAGAAATGAAACTTTTTTTGCTTATTATAATATTAAGCATATTACTGGTATACCACACAATCCTACAGGTCAAGCAGTTATAGAAATATCAAACTGAACTATAAAGGATATATTAAACAAACAGAAAGTGGTGGAAAATGCCCCCAGAAATAGATTACATAATGCTTTATTAACCTTCAATTTTCTTAAGCTAATGAGAAAGGGACAACAGCAGCAGAGAGACATTGGATCATAGAAAAGTCTTCTGAATTAAATCAACCAGTTTATTTCAATGATGTGCTGACCTCACAATGGAAGCCAGGAAATGTGTTGCATTGGGGAAGGGGTTTTGCTCTTGTTTCTACAGGAGAAGAAAACCTATGGATACCATAACTATTAATAAAGATTCAGTTTGAAAAGAAGAAACCTCTTGAAAAGGAGAAATGATAGCTCATCCACAATGGTGATAACCATGAAGGTGGTAAGGAAAGCATATAGGGTGGGGGCAGGGTTCTGTTCTTGTATTTGCAGAAAAATACTCATCTTCAAAAATTCAAGAGACTCTGAATGCTTGAATGATGATGGATGGAAAAATAGCTACCCAATAAGGATCATCAAGAAAATCAAATATGTTTCATAAGTACAAATGATAGAGTATATGCATATATACATATATATGTGTTTGTTTGTGTGTATATGTATATATATTTATGAATATATAGAGCTGGTTTTGGAGTTGGACAACAGCTCTGTCCTTCTTTAAATCTAAGCATGTTGTTAAAAGAAAAACTCCAGAGTTTCTGTTTCATGTCAAGAGCTGTCTGATATGGGACAGAAAGAAGAAAGAATTTAGGAAAAAATTTACTTTTCTTCATATCTACTTATGTCTTTATTGTACCTTTCATTTAATATATATGTCTGTATGTGACTATATAATGTTTAAGTTTTCCATTATGAGCAATGAATTTTTCTGCAGTAATCTTTGAAGTTTCCAGGAAGAAGATGGGTCCCCACAATAACAACTCCACCTGTTTGATATGATGTCATGATGCTGATAGCACTACTACAGGAACTGTTTTTGGTATGAGCAGCTCATGATGGTTCAAACTTGGTTAGGTGAATTGGTGCATTTTTTTTTACAATGTTCTGGCCAGACCTCCACCAAATACTCAGATAATATTTGCAATTATACCAGACATGAATCTTGGAACTTAAGCATCATTTTAATTTCACAGGATCCCATAGAAAGAACATTGCCCTCATGACAGCTGGAAGTAATTCTAGAAGACGACGTCCCCTCTCCCAACAAAGTTTGTCCTCAGGATTAGGGACATCATTTACGGGTTGATTATAATTGGATAGGCGTGGGGTGGGGGGAATTTTATAGGCTCAGGGAACTCTTTGAAAAAAAGGGGGAGAATTGGATGGAATAATAGATTGGTATGAGCTTACTCACACTAATAATAATAGTGAGTAATAGAGTGAATACTTGCAAGTTATTATTTATAGGCAATTACATTGATATAGATTCTTATATATTGATATAAAGTTAAATTATATTGAATATTGTATGCATGCTTAAAACATTTTTTTACATATTGATATATATTTATTATATTGCAATGTATATTTCTACCTCTAATCAAGATACATTGTTTACATTTGAAGGTCATTGTCTTGATTTATTTCACAGCTGTTTATTGTTTTAGTCTTCAAACTATATAGGTATTAAGAATTATAGATCAATATTCATCTATGTTTGTTGTACTTATAGTTAGACTAATCAGGTTCTTTATATACATAAAGATCATAATCTGCATAGATAGATAATCTTCAACCACTTCAAAGAGCTATAGAAAATGGCATTTAAATAACTTAGGGCTCTGTTGGAGTGAGACACAATTGCTCCTGGCAGCACCAATCTGTTCCCTAGAGAATGTTAAGCACTGAAGACACTTCACTTGGAGCTTGTTTTCTTCTTGGCAAAACTGGCCTTTGGGTAAAGAAATCCCCATGCCTCAACCACTGAAAAGATATATAGTATCTGGAAATGGATAAGCAGGACTGACAAATCTTGCCAAACAGGGTAAAATGGTTTTGAAAAACTTTCTGCCTTTGACAATGATCTGTTAGTTATTCTAGGCCTTAGCCAAAGTTGGTTGCTTCAATGTTGCAAATGAGACTTTGGGTGATTGCCCAGGTAGCCAGTTGTCTCTGTCATTTGTTGCAGATTTTGGAAGTTGCTTGATTGCATTTCCTGCTTACTCAAGTAATATTATTTCCCTTCTTAGATCTTGGATGGGGTTGAAGACTAGTTAATTGTAGTTACTTTCCTTTCCTGACTTGGCCAAGGTATTTATTATACAAGACTTAAACTAGTTAGGATAGGATATTTATTCTTATTGTATATAATTTTGTATTTGGCTTAGAACTCTCTCATTTAAACAAAAGGGGGGGTGCTGTAGGATGTTTTACAGCTTGTGGTTACCCGCCTAGTGGGGCTTGACCTCTTAGACCATATATGCTGATGTAGAGCCTTCGTCCATCCCTTCTTCCCTGGCCACTCTTTCGGATTGCTGGATTCAATCTCTGCTCTCCGTTCAAGCAGAGAATTTCGATTTGTGAGTTTACCCCTATATAAATAACCATCTATTTCTCAATTCTGAGCTAGTGTGGGATTTCTTTTAATCATCCATTCCACACACACACCAATCCCTGTCTCCAGTTCCTTCTCTGCTCCCATCCCTCCACCTATCCCCCAAACCCCACCCCCATCCACTCCTCAGCACATTGCTTTGTGGAAGAATCAAGAGCCTCCCTACTGTATCCAGGCTGAGCAAGGTATTCATCCAAAAAGAATGGGTTTCCAAACACCCAGTACAAGCAATAGAGATAAAACCTGGTCCCACTGCCAGTTTTTCTGAAATCTGCCCAAGACATACAACCATCACCCACATTCTGAGGGTCAAGTTTGCTCCTCTGCTGGTTCCTTCTCTGTCTGGCTAGAGTTGATGAGCTCCTATTATCTCAGGTAAACTGTTTTAGTGGGTGTTCCCATCATGGTCTTGGCTCTATTTCTCATATTCTCACTCCTTCCACTCTTCAACTAGGCTTTGGGAGATTATCCCAGTGCTCTGATATGGGTCTCTGCCTCCTACCCTTTACCCACTTCTTAGGTCATGTCTACACTTTTAGGCACTTGTTCCACACACTTTGCACATCTTTCTCATAAAACTCTGCTCTATGCCCTCCTTTTGTGGCTGGTAGCATTCTGATGATTTTGGTGTTTCTTTGCTTCTAGAAACACCATCCTGGTCTTCACTGTCACTGTCTCCTGGTGCTTTTTTCCTGTTTTGACTTCATACAAATATTCAGATACTAATATGGATTTGGGGGAAGAAAACACAATTCAGTCTAAAACCTTAAACTTGTACATAAATAAATTCACTAATTAGCTCTAAATGAGAACCTAGATTAAATACATCATAGTTTAGTCTGGGCTCTCTATTGAGATAATTATATCTTTGTAAACACAGTTATTTTGTTGTGATTTTCTTTTGGAATAACTTTAATACAATTCACAAAAGGTAAATAATGCATTTTTTATTCACAAAAATATAAACATATTAGCATAATAAACTTTAGAATTCTCTTATCACTTTCAGAAGAAACTTCTTATTTTTTAAATATCACTACTCAACCCCTGTGTTCTCATCAATAAGATATATACATTAGTATATATATTAAATATATTTTAATCAATAACATAATTCTTACATGGACTTTTTTTTACAAGCATCATATAAAGAAAATCATGTTGGACATACTGTGAAAATATTCTTTCTGCTAGAATATGTTTGGATTGTATTCATGTGCTATCAAATATCAGCACTGCTTTCATGTACATAGTCAACAATCCACTTATTGGCTAACCGACATTTTGTCTATCCATTTACTAATACATAGGGACAAATAAGGTTTCTGCATTTACATTGTTATGATTGATTCTATCCAGAACTGTATGAATGGTGGTTTTATGGATACATCTTTCATTTATCTTGCAGTAGAATATAATTTATCAAAGCAGTTGCCTGTTCAAATATTAACTGTAGGTATAAAATTGTGAGAAAATGTCACCTGTTTCCTAAATCACTACATCATTTATAATCCTCAAACCAGTATACAAGAGTTTACTATTTCTCATATAGTATTTTAAAAAGATCAATATGATGTCTAATAATAGTTCTGATTTGAATTTCCCATGTAACTAATAATGGTAAGTGTATTTTGTGACTATGTATGTAGCTTCACTTTAAGTGTATTTTGTTTCTACTATCAAAATGATAAGTAATATAATGTCTCCTTTTCCAAGATGATCTCTTTAAACTTGTTTATTTGGGGTTCCTTACACTTCCATTCAAATTTTAGGATTGCTTTTGTAGTTCTGTAAAGAATTACATTGGTACATTTTTAGGGCTTATGTTAAGTATGTAGATTTCTTCAGGTAGTCGAGACATTTAACTTTATTGATTCTCTAAACTTGTGAGTGAAAGATAGTCATATATATTTTGTTTGTTTGTTGTCTGTCTGTGTGTGTGTGTGTGAGAGAGAGAGAGAGTTTGTGTTTCTGTTTCTTACTAGAGCTTCATAATTTAAGGCTCATTTTCCTGCTTTTTGAACCCCTTTCCTCCTACTGGATTGTCTCACCCACTCTTAATATGACAGGATGTGCCTAGTTTTACTGTAATTTGTAATGTCAGGTCTGGTTGATATCCCTGGGAAACCTGGCCTTTCTGGAAGGGAAACGGAAGAGGAATGAATCTGGTGGAAAGGGAAGGTTGGGGAGGCTTGGAGGAGCGAGGGGAAACTGAAGTTGAAATGCAATATATGGAGGAGAATAAATTTTTAAAAAAGAAATAACATAATTTAAAAATGGGTGTATAACTAAGCAGAGAGTTTTCAACAGATGAAACAAAAATGAAACAATTAAAAGAAACATCCAGCATCTTTAACTATCAGGGAAAAGCAAATTAAAACTATAGATTCCTTTTTCTTTCTTTCTTTTCTTTTCTTTCTTTCTTTTTTTGTCTTTGGGAGCCTGCCACCCATCTCCCAAATAAATAAATGGAGACCTATTATAACTATGAGTGCCAGGCCTCAGCTAGGCTTGTTTCTAGACAGCTTTATGTCTTAAATTAATGTGTTTCTCCTCTTCTACATTTTGTCCTTGGACTTTTTATCTTTCTTTATTCTAGATGTCTTTCTTCCTTTCTTACTCTATGGTTGATTGTATAACTATATGGCTGGCCCCTGGCATCTCCCCTTTCCTTCTTTTCTTGCTCCTTTCTCCTCAAGCCTAAATTTCTACTCCTGTTTATTCTCTGTCTGTCATCCCACCTATCCCTCTCTTACCTAGCTATTGGCTGTTCAATTCTTTGATTTGGGTGTTTTATTTAGCATTGTTGTGTTCTGAGACTGTATTGTTAGGTGAGTAAACATTTAATATAGTTTTGTGATGCTGGGAATTTGATATGTAATACCTACCTGAAATTCCCTTTTTCCCAATACCAATAGGAACTCTTCCAGGAGTTTTTCCTCCTTTGATGTGTTCAAAAAGTTACCTTTAACCTATCTACATAGGTATTGGTAAAGTGAGTCCCATATGTATGTATGTATGTATGTATGTATATATATATATATATATACACACACACACTTAAACAATGTTTCTTCCTCTTCCTTTAGGACTAATTTTATTGCTATGCTTTGGGAATTTATGCTAGCTATAACATATTCCTAATTCTAGAGTTAGTATTAATGTATTATTTTTTCCTGTTTTTTCTATTATTCTTTTCAATTCACTTTTGCATTTACTTCATTATTTTCACTTTCTTATATATTTTATTCTAATTATACTGTGTGATTTCATTTATGAGTTTTTAAAGGCATCTAGTAACTAATCCAGGGTTACAATAATTTCTTAATTTTTAATAACTAATATTTACTAGTTTAATATTTCAATTTAAATAATAAAATATTACAACTTTGTATTTTCCTTAATCTCCCAAATATCTTACAAACTATATCTACATGTCGCTAATTGTTCAAAGAATAAATTTATGGTGATCTGGAAGGATTGAAAATCCACATATCTTTTAAAAGATCCATATTCATTAATTATCAATAATAAACTATATTAGGAGACAGAAACTAGAATAGAACTTAAGCAGGTAAAGATAAAAATGCATGCTACATTTCCTTTAAAATTAATTCGGGAAACACATTCATCAAAGTGTATTCCATATTCATCCTTGACTGATATAATGAAATAACAATGTTCACAATGAAGGGACTTTGTAATCTAATTCAATGTGAGAACTTCTACAGTCTGTCTTCAGGTTCCAGAAAGTCTCCAGTCTCTATCTCAGTACTTCCCTTTGTTCTGAATACAGAATAACTTTTTATAACACTGCCCATGCTGTTTTTATAATACTGCATGGGGTTCAGTGTTATTTAATGAGGCATTTCTCTTCATCAATCTGAGACATTCTGAAATGTTTTCATGCTGCGCACAAAGATGAGAGTTTATAGAATATGCTTGACTGTAAAATCTCTCTATTTTTATGCAAACATAAATCAATAGACTTGGGAAGTTGATGATCTACTTAACGTTTCACTCACAGTTTGCTCACAAGAATTTAGGTGAGCTACTGAGAAAAAATGCTCATGCACTATTAATTAGATTTGAATGTTTTTCTAGTTACATAAATGGCTTCCTTGTTTCACTACTATGAGAAAGAAACATGTGAGTAAATCAACTATTATTGCTTTTGATTTTCTATTCTATATAGATTTTTTATTTCTTGGTTTATTTATAAATATTTTTCCAATGGATTTTATTTATATGATGAAAACATATTAATAGGGTAGTATGGTGGTATGAACCATTAAATACCATAGTCTTTAATCATGAAAAAGAAAAAGACATACCAGCAGAGGAGTTCAAACTTTGACACTATAATAAAACATTGTAATCTAGAAATGTTCTGGTTTCATTCGTAGCTGCCCTGGAGTGCATGCAGCCCATGCCCTGCAAGTTGAACGTGTCTGAATACAGTTTTATATATGACACACACTAACACTAAATCAGCTGGGATGTAATTCCCAGCATGCTGGGTTAAATTCTCATTAGCTATCATCTGTCCATGAATGGAACAGTGATGATATAAGGTGACCTGTATTGCACCTTCCTGTTTACTTACTAATGAGGTCTGTTTCACCTTATCTTTGGTTCACCTATCTTCTCCTAGTCAAGACAGAGCACATTCCAAGCAAGAGAGAATATCACCATGTCCAGTGTTGGAACTCAATCTGTAATGCAATTCACTTTCTAAAGCATTCCTGATATGACCTATGTAAGGGTACTATTCAGGACTGAATTGTATGCACCACATCATTTTCCCACTCTAAGAAGATGTGAACTATACTTAGAATTTTTGTACATAATTTGAGGTTATTTCTTAGGAATCAATCAAAATATAAAGACAGATTTATATTTTGAGCACACAAAAATAGCAAACAGGGGATTTTTAATAGCATCTGCTTTGTTGAATTTCTAAACTGCTTCTTAAACTGAAGCAATGAAGTTACATCTTAATAGTTAAGCCAAGAATTCTACTTGTGGTCAAATGATTCACTCATTATCATTAGCATACATATGTGGCAAATTTGGTCATTGTGTTCCCAGCTGGCAGCTTTTACTAACATCTGGGTTATTAACATCAGAATCAGCAATCTAGAGAATTGTTCTTCAAACACATCAAGCTAATCCTAGGACCAAATTAGTTCTTTTCCAAACCCACCTGCAATAAAATCTAGCCACCAAGCAGTTTATCCTTGCACAGAGTTGCTGGAATCATATGTAAGAGTACATTATGATTAAATATGCCAGAAAAAACAAGGCATGCCTTTCTGTGGATAACTTACCGGATCTTGAGCTTTGAAAGTGAAGGTCAAAACATCAATAATCTTCACTTGTCCTTGGAACTCCCAGTGAAGACTCAGAGATCCTGCCCACTAACAGCCCAAACTACTGACTGAAATGAGATATAATATATTCATGAATGAAGTAGTAGCTTATTATACATAAACCTTAGGAAGCTGCTTGACTATACGAAATACATCAACAGAAGTTTTTAACTAGCCAATCTGCAGGGTTCGAGCTTCTCTGTCCTGAAGATGGTCTCTGACTTTCCCTTTGTCCATTTTAAAGTGATTTTACCATGTGATCAAAGAGATCTGAAACTCCCTTTTGTTATTCTAACTGGAGGAGCTATCTTAGTGAATTCACAAATCACTAACATAGCCAAATGTCAGAACATTTAAAACTTAGAATTCTGAAATAGAGTCTAAAACTGTGGTTGATTCTCTACTCGAAGGTAAACTCAGAAAACATTGCTGTACAGGACATACACCTGCACCTGATCTCTAACTCTTAGACCTTTCTTTATTAGCCAACACACAGCTTATTTACTTGGTATCAAACTACTTCTTTTATTACAATAATTTATATTTATATTATACATTATTTTTCTCTTCCAGGTCCTCAAATATATACTTTCTTGTTCTCTTTCAAATCCATGTACTCTTTGTTCATTAAATGTTGTTATATACATGCATATATATGCATGTGTATAAACATATATATGTATACATTTTATATACAAATATATATGGAGACAGAGAAACAGCTATTCCTGTATACATAAATACAGTCTACTCAATGTGTAATACTAGTTATATGATTGTACTTTAAGGACTGGTCATTTGATATTGGATAGATAACCAATTAGTGTGCTCTTCCCTGAGACTATTTCTCCTGTCTCAACATTCCTTAGTGGCCTGCAGTTTTTGTGTAGGGTTGAAGCCTCTTGTGCATTCCGCCTTTCATTTTATCAATCCACTAGATAATCATTTCAATGGGACTATATGAGTGGAGCTTCCCACATCCCTAAGAGACACAATCTCACAGTAAAATCTCTTCTTGCTCTTACAATCTTTCTATTCCCCTCTTCCAAACTGGTCTCCAAATTCTGGAACTGTTTTATAGATTGAGACTGAGCAGCGCAACCCTGCATTTTATCAGTTATGGTTTTCTATAACTATCTTCAATTATTTCAAAGAAAATGCTCCTGGTGGCAGCCTACATAAAAGGATATAGAAGAAGGAAACTAAGTCATGTCCCATAAATGAGCATATCATGACTATCTCTGATGCTTTGTACCTCACCAAGGATTTGGTGTGCTTTTTCCACATACTGTGATTTGGGTCAAACACATATTTGAACATGGTCATTTTTTTTAATACTCATTCTGTTAGATTCCCAGTTATACCATATGGTATTCATTAAAACGAGTCAATGGATTTCTTCATATACTATTTCACGAGTGTTGTTTCTTTAGAAAGACCTGCTTTCTTGGTGAACTCCAGCTCAACAAGTGTCAAAAACTTAATTAGTATACCATTTTAATCTTTCTTCAGGCATGTGATCTAGATGTGTGCTGGGAGTGATCATTTGGTGGACATGGAGTTTTTCAGTTTTATGTGTTATAAATATCTTTGTAACTATTATAATAAATATGGCAGATCTCTTCATCAAACTGCATAATTTGTCATAAAGCATTATTTGTAATAGCCAGAATGTGGAAGCAACCTAGACAGCCACCAAACAAAGAATGGATAAAGAAAATGTGATACATTCACACAATGGAGTATTACTCAGCAGTAAAAAAAAAAACAATAACACCATAAAATGTATGGGTAAATGGATAGAACTAGAAAAAAATCATCCTGAGTGGCCTAATCCAGACCCAGAAAGACAAACACAGTAGGTACTCACTCATAGTGGATAATAGATGTAAAGCAAAGGGGAACCAGGCTAAAATCCACAGTGCCAGAGAAGTTAGGTAACAGGGAGGACTCTATGAGGGACGCATGGATCATCCCACTGGTGTTTGAGAATTCTGAGAAACATATAGTTGTTTGAAGAAAACAAAGGAATTTTTAAAATTTCAACCTAATAACTCCAACAAATGCCTACTTGTAAAAGGTGATTTATCTTAAAACAGTGTTTTTAAGAGTACATTGTAATCTTTAATACTTTGGACAGATTGCTTTAAAAATTGATGCACTTACTATGTGTTAAATAGACAATGCTTATAAAAATATATTTGATAAATATTTCTACTGTTTTTTTATTTATGAAATTTATAAAATGTTTGAAAACCAATAAATCAAATGTATAAAGTCCATCTTCCCAACATAAAAGCTTAAGAAAAATTGATGTGTTGCTACTGAAAAGAATTATTTAAATCACTACTCCCATTGAATAACAAGAATCTTTAACATTTTTCATAAATAAAAGATTTTACAAACAAAGAAAAAACACAAAATATGAGAATATACAAAAAAACTACCTTCCAAAGAAAGAAAGGCAAATTGACTTTACTAAAAATTTTACTAATGATATTTCCATTATTTTCTGCAATGGGTTTTTAAATAACAAAACAAATTTGTTAGTAAATCTATATCAATAAAAGCTTGCAAAACGTCCATATTTACAGTATTTGTATTGGCATTATAACAATATTTAATAAATATGAATGTCATTTGCATACTCATTTATAAAATATTTATCCTCTGAAAAATCGTAAATATTGATCCACAATATTTTACACTTTTGTTTGTGATCAAAAGGTGAACTGAGGAATGCCTAAATGTGTCACTAGGTAAGATCAGAAATCGTCATCTGAGATTCTAGGCATTCCCTAGGAAAACACAGCATGTGCAAGTCTCCTCATAAATACACTCCAGAGAATTATTAAGCAGGAGCGGAAGCATCACCACTAAAGGAAGCTGAATGCTGCGTTTAGTGTGTCATGTAAAATGTGTGTTGATGGACTTAGCCATGCACATCTCTTTAAATGTTAGTCAAAGATGGGAAATATAAGCAATTATCTTATGCCAATCCTCAAACATTTTGGTATTCTCTAAATTTCTTCCAATGAGATTAATTATTGATATCACAATAAAGCAATGTCTTTTTTATCCTAGATACTTCATGCTGAAAGCTATTCATGTATTTTGAGGAGACTATTATAATCATTCTATGCTCCAGACACTTTGTTCACTTACCATATTAATGTAAATGTGTTTCTTTGATTAAATCTACCACTGGACTTTGAGTCTTTGATGAGGGAGGCTAGGGCCAGATGACCTCTCTGGTGTGTTATTACTACCCACCGTGCTTCACTCATCATAGCATCCATAAAACTGTTACAACAAATGGACAGAGAAGTCCTCTAGCAACATCTGCTTAAATTCATAAAAGGAGAGCTGAAATTGTTCTGATTAAGTTTCATTATCAAAAATTACTTCAAGTTAAGTTAAATGCCACAGGTATTTAATGAATTTCTACCTTTTAAATTAAAACAGCTCATCCAGAACCATGCACACTGCAAGCCCTCAATTACTATTGATTGGGATAATTCTATGAGAGGCATGAGTTCAATCAGTAAATGGCAGAGACTCTCAACTCAATAAACGCTTTCGGTATGTATAGAATGTCACCTGTTAGTAATAAGAAAAACCTATATACCTTGAAAGCATTGCATAAACAATAAAAGTGATTTCTTAAAAATATTTTTGAATGTTTTTGAAAAACAAAGCTGAAATATTATTATTTAAAATATCATTTCAAGAGGAAAACCATAAAAAATGGTCCTTATGATTTTTTCTAAATGTCAATAAATTGAATACCAAAAATACAATTTAAACTATATATTTATCTTTTAGAACTTTTACAAATTCCTGCACTGTTACATTCAGAAACTCTGACTCCATCATGTATAGTACCTGACAGAGATAGATGGTAACAGCACACATTACGTTATGAAATGAGATGAAGGTCGCATTATCAAAGTAACCTAAGACAAAAAGCCAAGATCACAGGCACTGCTATTACTTTATGAAAAATTAAACAAGAAAACACTTATCCAGAAAACTTCATGTCTCTAAAGAGAGGTAAAGAGAATCGCAGGCCCCAGAGGTGGACCCATTGATATAACTTCAATGGGTGTCCACACCCAGATCACAACTCCAGCTGCTCTTTTCAATGGGACTCAGAAATGACAACAGTCTTGTCCAAAACTTGCAAAATAAACTCACGTATATTGTAGCAGTGTTTTTAATACTACTCAGCATATTTCTTTGTCTCAATGAACTGAGAAGAATCTGGCTTGTTGATCTGCTTACTTTTCTAATAGAAAGTAAAGTGGGTTTAAGAAGGGAAAAACAGCATCTTAGAATTACTCCAGTAAACATTGTAAGCCATTTATAACTTAATTTTACATATTGAAATATATGACACAACCTGTAATCTGTTGAACTATTCCAAAACACTAAACATAACATTCCTTCATCAATCGAAACTTTTAGTTTTTAAGAGATGTCTTTTAAATCTAAGCATCATTTATATTTACACATTGTAGCGCACCATGTGGTCTGTGCTCTATGAGCTACCTTACAGCTCGTAAACTGGGCAAAGGGCTGGAGATTGAAACACACAAGGACATAAAGACAGAGACATGGGTCATCCTTGAAACAGGAATGCCCCATGGGCAGCTTATATAGGGATAGCCATGCCCCAGCCAAACCCACCAGAAATCACTCTCCTGCCATCAGGAACTCCTGAGGGTCTCGTACTCAGAGCAGCTGCAGGCTGTCTGAGAGCAGAGGAAAACAAGTTGTTTACAAGAAATTCACGATCTGGGGGTTCACTACTCCCAAAAACACATATCCAGGAATTTAATAAAAATAATTGAAATGAGATATTAGGATAAAGTTATAATATTAAAGGATTGCTTAAATAAATAATTAATTCTACATATTAAAATAAACTGCAACCTATATAAGTCTGTGTAAAACATCTTTTAAGGTATGGGAAAATGCTTGTAAAATAAAATTTCAAATAAAAGTTATCATTCTTAGGCACTCCAACCTTTATGCTCAGTGGCATCAATCAGTCTCACTATTTATTGAATAATCCAGAAGTGAAGGATAAGCAAGAGATGACTGAGCTGTGCATTCCAGGTACTGCATCAGTTAATCTAAATCTCCCCAAAGCCTGTACCCTAGCTGTCAAACATGCAATTTTATATGTACATCTCAATTACATTATTAATTTTCACTAGTCATGAACTTCCTAGTTTTCTGAGTATATGAATGCATAAATTCATCTTTGTCATTGAGCATGAAAATAGTCCTCATTATAGCTCATACTGTACACGAGTTTTCTTTTAACTTACTTTTTTGGTCTTTGCACAGGATCTGATTGGCAGAAAGATAAATGTGTATTACCAAAAGAAATGTCATTTAGGAAAAAGCCAACAAGAGGCAGAAAAATTAGCATTCTGAAAATTCTTGCTTTCAGCAGAAGGAGGCTGATATTTGGCTTCATCAGTATGAAACAGTGAATGACAATTCAGGCTTATAAAATTCCCGATAAACAGATCTTTAAAATCAGTGTCACCTGCTATAGTCAAAAAGAACTAAAGTTCCTAATGATCTCTATATTTGTGAGCATCCAAATGGTGAGTGCAGACAGAAGAGTTTTATCGATTATGAGGTACTTTGAGACTAGTTAAGCTGTAATTTTTTTTACTATAATGCATCTGAGAGAAAGGCATTTTCTGATGATCTATTTTTACTTTACTTTTAAATACATTTTACAACTAAATGTAGAGACCAGATTGTTAAAAATATGCATATCAAAGCTTAATTATGTGTGTGTCTGTGTTTACTACAGTGCATGTGTGTACATGTGTGTGTGTTTACTACAGTGCATGTGCATGTGTGTATGTGTGCTTGTGGTTATGTATATGTACATGCACACACACAAATGTTAGCAGTTCTTATTATGGGTCCTCCTTCAGGAACCTACCTGGCAGTTTTTGAGACACATTCTTCCACTGACTCTGAAGATCATGTATTGGCTTGCCAGTGCACACTGTGGCTAGAGTTACAGACATATGCATGTATGCTCAGCTTTTACATAGGTGCCTAGGATCAAAACACAACTCCCTGGGCCTCATGCATATACAAAGACACTTTAACAACTGTGTTTGTAAGCAAAACAAAGGGCTTTAAAGATGGGGTTTTGTGTATGCTTGGTTATGCCTCTGCCACATAACAAAATCATTCTTGGTCTAAAAATAAGTCAGTTGCCAATCACCTAAACTTTCTGGTCATTCAGTGGGGCTTCTCCCTGGCTACTGGCCTTTCTATTTACTTCTCCCTCTTGCCCCCAAGCACCCCTTTCCATCTGCAGGGTCCTATGATCCCCCAACTCAGCCTGCTTCAGGGTTGAGGCTCTGGGAACAAAGTGGTGAGTGCAAGGCTGCAGGGGTTTCTTTGTTCCATGGAGCCAGCATCTGCCAAGCCTGCCCTTTTGTCTGCTAGGTCCTGGGCCAGCAAGTGGCTCTGATTCAGTACCAGTAAATCCAGCCAGAGAGAATCCTTAGATCCACCACCACAGCCTACTTCAGAGAGGAGGGGATCTGAGGGCCAATTCCAGTGCTAAGAGAGGGCAGAACAAGAAAAATCCCCAAGTACACAGCCACAGAAAAAATTGGACCAAGCTGCCAAGACTCTCCTGTATATATTCGAAGGAAGAGATGGGCAGGCACCAATACAAGAATTCCTCCAACAACCTGAAAAGCAACATGATAACACTAGAATCCAGCAAATATGCAACAGGAAGACTTGAACAACCTAATCCAGAAGAAGTAGGAAAAATTGACTTTAAAGGTAAGATTATGAAAGTGATAGAGACCATTAAAGATGATGTGAAAAACTCCTTTAAAGAAATGGATGAGAAGATTAACAAAAAGTTAGAAGAAATGAATAAATCCCACAAAGATACTCTAGAAAGCCAAGAAAAAGCAATCAAACAGGTAATGGAAACAGTTCAAGACTTGAAAACTGAAATGGAGGCAAAGAAGAAAACACAAACCGAGAAATGGCTGGATATAGAAAATCTGGGTAAACGAACAGGACACAACAACAGACACTGTGGAAATTCAGAGAATCATTAGGTCTTACTACAAAAGCCTGTATGCCACAAAATTGGAAAATGTAAAAGAAATGGACAGTTTTTTAGATAAATACCATATACCAAAATTAAATCAAGACCACGTGAACAATTTAAATAGACCTATAAGTCATGAGGTAATAGAAGCTGTCATCAAAAACCTCCCAACCAATAAAAGCCCAGGACCAGATGGTTTTAATGCAGAATTCTACCAGAACTTCCAAGAAGATCTAATACCTATAATCCTTAATGTGTTTCACTATTAGAAACAGAAGAGTCAGGGGCTGGAGAGATGGCTCAGTGGTTAAGAGCACTGGCTGCTCTTCTAGAGGTCATGAGTTCAATTCCCAGCAACCACATGGTGTCTCACAGCCATCTCTAATGACATCTGTCGCCCTCCTCTGGCATGTGGGAATACATGGAGGCAGAATATTGTATACATAATAAAAAAATCTTAAAAAAAAAGAAACAGAAGAGTCATTCCCAAATCTTTTTATGAAGCTACAGTTACCCAGACACCAAAACCACACAATGATACAACCAAAAGAGAATTAGAGACCAATCTCACTCATGAACATCGATGCAAAAATTCTCAATAAAATACTGGCAAACTGAATCCAACAACACATCAAAAAAAATCATCCATTATGATAAAGTAGGATTCGTCCCAGAGATGCAGGGCTGGTTCAACATAAAAAAATCTATCAATGTAATCTATCATATAAATAAAATTGAAAAAACCATATGATTATTTCATTAGATGCTTAAAAAGCATTTGACAAAATTCAATACCCCTTTATTATAAAGGTCTTGGAGATATTAGGGATACAAGGATCAAATCTAAACATAATAAAAGCAATACACAGCAAGCCGACAGCTAACATCAAATTAAATGGAATGAAACTCAAAGTGATTCCACTAAAATCAGGAGCAAAACAAGGTTGTCCACTCTCTCCTTATCTCTTTAATATAGTGCTTGAAGTTCTAGCAATAGCTATAAGACAACATAAGGAGATCAAGGGGATTCAGATTGGAAAGGAATATGTCAAACTTTCATTATTTGCAGATTATATGATAGTGTACATAAATGACCCCAAAAACTCTACCAAAGAACTCCTACAGCTGATAAATACCTTCAGTGAAGTGGCAGGATACAATATCAATTCAAAAAAATCAGTAGCCCTCCTATACACAAAGGAAAAAGAAGCTGAGAGGGAAACCAGAGAAACATCACCTTTCATAATAGCCACAAATAACATAAAATATATTGGATTAACATGAACCAAGGAAGTGAAAGACAAAGTTGACAGAAATTTAAGTCTTTGAAGAGAGAATTTGAGGAAGATACCAGAAAATGGAAGGATCTCCCATGCTTCCGGCTTGGTAGGATCAATATAGTAAAAATGGCAATTCTACCAAAGGCAACCTATAGATTTAATGCAATCCCCTTCAAAATCCCAACAAAATTATTCATAGACCTTGAGAGAATAATAACTAACTTTATATGTAAAAACAAATAGCTCAGGATAGCCCAAATATTCCTATACAATAAAGGAACTTCTGGAGTGGTGTGGGAAAATTGTCTGTATTCTGTCAATCATGATTTAAATAAATGCTGATTGGCCATTAGCCAGGATGTATAGGTGGGAAAACCAACAGGAAGTAGAAGGGGAGCAAGGAGAACAGGAGAATTCTGGGAAGAAGAAAGCTCTTTGCGGGACGCCTGCCCAGACCACCAAAGAAACAGGATGTGACCTGCCCTGCTAAGAAAGGTACTGAGCCGTGTGGCTAACATAGATAAGAATAATGGGTTAATGTATGTTATAATAGCTAATGCGAAGCCTGAGCTAATGGGCCAATCAGTTTATAATCTTATGGAGACCTCTGTGAGATTTTCTTTGGGACATAATGACTATGGGGCCTGGTGGGAGGACAGAAACCAACTAGGCCTTCATGCTACAGAATAGCACCCACATGGACAACTGCATTTATATGAAGCCTGACAGAATTTGTGGAGTAATTCTGGGCAGAAAAGAATAGAGTAAAGCATGGCTTCTTAGTAGCAGCAACTTCTCGGGTCTGTATATATATGCAGGCTAAAGGTTAAAGTCCTTAAAATAAAAAAAGAAAGAAAGAGAGTAGTTGGGTGTGGTGACACACGCCTTTAATCCCAAAGCCTGGGAGGCAGAGGCAGACAGACCTCTGTGAGTTCAAGGTGTGGTAGCACACACCTTTAATCCCAGCACTGGGAAGGAAGAGACAGGTAGATCTCTGTGAATTCAAGGATAGCCTGGTCTACAGAGAGAGTTTCAGGACAAGGATACACAGAGAACCTGTCTCAAAAAGCCAAAAATTAAAAATAAGAGAAATACAGTTTAAAATAAAGCTGCATAAAGATGAAAAACACAGGGAAAATCTTGATACTGTATGTTATTATGCTCTCTGAATTGGTTGAATACTGAGGAAGGACCAATAGCTACTAAAAGATATTTTCTTATAAATGCTGCTGAATTAATCCAAGATAGGTATTTTGAAAATACCTTAACTTCAAAATTGAAGTTGAAAGGTATATTACTTTGGAGAAGAGGTTTTGGTTTTGTTTCCACAGGAAATGAGAGACTGTGGATTCATTCTGAGTTAAGAAAAATCAGGTTTGATCAAGGAAGACCACCTGAGTAATCTCTGGTAGGAACAGATGGCCCCGATGTCTGAGTTCTACATCCAGAACAGATTCAAGACTGCTGGCTGATATGATCAAGACTCACAGGACTCCAGTCAGGACTTGATCAGAATTCTAAATTTTCTTTACGTCCCCATAAGATTATCAGCACCCCCAACCAGGTGGAAGTAGCCTGGAATACATTGCCCACATTCCCAAAAAATGGACTGGATATTTTTCTTTGTTTAAAAAAAAATGGGGAAAGTGGTATGGGAGAACTGTCTGTATTCTGTCAATCATGATTTAAATAAATGCTGATTGGCCATTAGCCAGGATGTATAGGTGGGACAACCAGGCAGGAAGTAGAGGCGGAACAAGGAGAACAGGAGAATTCTGGGAAGAAGGAAGCTCTTCCCAGGACTCCTGCCCAGACCACCAGAGAAACAGGATGTGACCTGCCCCACTGAAAAATGTCCCGAGCCATGTGGCTAACATAGATAAGAATAATGGGTTAACATAAACTAGAAGAGCTAATAAGAAGCCTGAGCTAAAGGGCCAATCAGTTTCTAACCTAATGTAGACTCTCTGCATGATTTTTTGGGGGCTCACCTTCTGCAGGAACTGGGCAGGACAGAAACCCCGACAAGCAGGCCTATCATGTTATACCAGAGGCAACACCATCCCTGACTTCAAACTTGAAAACAGCTTAGTATTGGCATAAAAACAGAGATGTTGACCAATGGAATCTAATCGAAGACCCATATATTAATTCACAAACCTATGAACACCTCATATTTGACAAAGAAGCTAAAATTATGCAATAGAAGAAAGAAGGCATCTTTAACAAATGGTGCTGGCATAACTGGATGTCAACCTGTAGGAAAATGAAATCAGACCCTTATCTATCTCCGTGCACAAAACTCAAGTCCAAAAGGATTAAAGACCTCAATATAAATCTGACCACACTGAACCTGATAGAAGAGAAAGTGGTAAGTAGCCTGCAATACATGGGCACAGGAGACTACTTCCTATATATAACTCCAGTGGCACAGACAATAAGAGCAACAATGAATAAATGGGACCTCCTGAAACTGAGAAGATTCTGTAAAGTAAAGGACACAGTCATTAAGACAAAAAGACATCCTACTGAATGGGAGAAGATCTTCACCAACCCCAGACAAAGGTCTGATCTCCAAAATATATAAAGAACTCAAGAAACTAGACATTAAAATTCCAAATAACCGAATTAAAAAATGGGGTAATGAACTGAACAGAGAGTTCTCAACAGAACAGGTTCAAATGGCCAAAAGACACTTAAGGTCATGTTCAACTTCCTTAGCTATCAGGGAAATGCAAGTCAACACAACTTTGAGATACCATCTTACACCTGTCAGAATGGCTAAAATCAAAAACACCAATGATAGCCTATGCTGGAGAAGATATGGAGTAAGGGGAACACTCATCCATTGCTGGTGGGAATGCAAACTTGTGCAACCACTTTGGAAATTAGTGTGGCGGTTTCTCAGGAAATTGGG
The DNA here is from genome assembly GCA_004026605.1 of Ondatra zibethicus. Taxonomy (NCBI): domain Eukaryota; kingdom Metazoa; phylum Chordata; class Mammalia; order Rodentia; family Cricetidae; genus Ondatra; species Ondatra zibethicus. The sequence continues at coordinate 1,646 of PVIU01013062.1, read as the reverse complement.
AAACAACCTACCTCACAATCCAGGAATACCACTCTTGGGAATATACCCAAGAGATGCCCAATCATACTACAAAAGCATTTGTTCAACTATGTTCATAGCAGCATTATTTGTAATAGCCAGAACCTGGAAACAACCTAGATGCCCCTCAATGGAAGAATGGATAAAGAAAGTGTTGAATATATACACATAAGAGTACTACTCAGTGGTAAAACACAATGACATCCTTAAATTTGCATGCAAATGGATGGAAATAGAAAACACTATCCTGAGTGAGATATCCCAAACCCAAAAAGATGATTATGGTCTGTACTTTCTCATTAGTGGACCCTAGCTTAAACAAAGACCCTTAAGCTTATAGCTCACAAGCCTAGAGAAGCAAAGTAGCAAGGTGAACCCAAAGAAAAACATATATAGATCCTCCTGGAAATTGGAGGCAAAAAGACCACTGGGCTAAAGGTGGAGGCATGGGAATGGGGACAGGGGTGTAGATAGGGATGGGGGGGTGAAAGGGAGAGAGGGAGGGAGAAGGGAGAAGGGATGGACTGGGGAGAGCTTGGAGGAGTGAGAGGGTGGAGATGGAGAAAGGGTGGATATTGGAGAAGAGAATAAGATAGCTACATTAAGGGAGTCATTTTAGGATTGGCAAGAGTCTTGGCTCTAGAGGGGAATACAGGTGTGCACGGGGATGTCCCCAGCTAGGTACTTGGGCAGCAGAGGAGAAGGTGCCTGATCTAGCCTTGTCCCATAGTCACATTGATGAATATCTTGATTATCACCATAGAAATTTCGTCTGATGGACGGAGATAGAGACAGAGACACACATTCACATCAGAGCAATGGACTGAGCTACCAAGGTCCAGTCGAAGAGCAGAAGATGAGAGAAGATGAGCAAGGAAATCGGGACCAGGAGAGGCTGCTCCACCAACCGTGACAGTGTGCCTGATCTAATGGGAGCTCACCAAATCCAGCTGGACCAGGACCGGAATCTCTGAATGTGGCGGCTGAGTGAGAAGCCAATGATAATGGCACTGGGACCTATCTCTTCTGCATGTATTAGCTTTTGGGGAATCTAGTTTATATGGATGCATACCTTCCTGGGCCGGGATGGAGGGGGGAGGGCCTTGGGCTTCCCACAGGGCAGGGTACCCTGCCCTCTCTTAAAGAAGCAGGGGGAGGGAGGAGGGTTAGTGTGGGAGCGAGAGGAGACTAGGAGAAGGGGAGGAAGTATAAATTTTTTGAATGAAAAATAAAAGAATATTAAAAAAGAGTACTACTCAGCAGTAAAAAACAATGACATCTTGAATTTTGCATGCAAATGGATGGAAATAGAAAACACTATCCTTAGTGAGATAACCCAGACCCAAAAAGATGAATATGGTATGTACTCACTCATTAGTGGACCCTAGCCATAAACAAAGAACATTAAGCTTATAGCTCACAAGCCTAGAGAAGCCAAATAGCAAGGTGAACCCAAAGAAAAACATATAGATCCTCCTGGAAATTGGAAGCAAGCAAGATTGCTGGGCAAAAGTTGGGAGCATAGGGGTGGCGGTAGGGGTGGGGATGAGTTTGTGGGAAGGGGAGAGGGGGAAGGGGGAAGGAGAAGGGAGAAGGGAAGGACTGGGGAGAGCTTGGGGGAGTGGGAG